>JAODAL010003555.1:80000-171454 GCA_025379985.1 Phyllomedusa bahiana
CGATTTTCAGCATCTGACTCCTTTGTTCTTCCTGGAAAATGGACACTGTCAGAGGTTTCTGCCAGTAGCTTGTTTCTCTCCTATTGAGTATACATCTACGCCCATTCTGGGGAAGGACATGAAGTAATGAACAGTCAATAGATATTGAAGGTGTATGGCCACCATTCATTGAGAATACATCTACGCCCATTCTGGGGAAGGACATGAGGTAATGCACAGTCAATAGATATTGAAGGTGTATGGCCACCATTCATTGAGAATACATCTATGCTCCTCATTGGGAAGGACGTGAGGAAGGACTGAACAGCTGATAGATATTGAAGGTGTATGGCCACCATTCATTGAGAATACATCTATGCTCCTCATTGGGAAGGAAGTGAGGAAGGACTGAACAGCTGATAGATATGAAGGTGTATGGCAGGCATCCGCAAAATCCGCATTCTCAATGAAAGGTGGCCGTACACCAGGCATCCTCAAACTGTGGCCCTCCAGCTGTTGGGAAACTACAACTCCCATCATGCCCACTGTTATAGATCATATAAATGCATGATGGGAGTTGTAGTTTCCCAACAGCTGGAGGGCCGCAGTTTGAGGAGGCCTGGTGTACGGCCACCTTTCATTGGGAATAGATCTATGCTCATCATTGTGAAGGACGTGAGGAAGGACTGAACAGTCGATAGATACTGAAAGTGTACGGCCACCTTTTATTCTGTTTCCGATTCAAAGGACCATGTCAGAATGGAGGCTTTTTACTCGCTTATATGTTGTTCCTAAGGCTCTTCTATAGAAGGGTGTGGATATATCTGGACTTAGCAGCATCTGGAGTAGCCTTATGGATGACGACCTCTTATCTTTTTTACCCTTAGGCTATGTCTACAAGGCAACTGTAAAATGCAGTTGAAAATCTGACGGTATTTTACAATCTCCTTGCCGCAGGTTTGTGCCACAAACCGCGGTCAGTTTTTGGCCGGCCCAGTACATACAACTGTACTAGAACCTGCCGTAATATGGCGGATTATAGAACCTGTGCTATAATCCGGCTGCTTAGAAATCCGACAGAAGAATATCTTTGCTGTGCAGACTACAGCTTGGATTTTCTATTGCAGTCTGTGAGCACTGGTTACAGTTTAAAAATTGACGAAAAATCAGTGCTGTGGAGACGGCGCATTATTGATCCTGTACATTCCCAAAAAACCCTTGTAAATTCTGTGATGTAACCAAACCGTACGCCCAAAGATCAGATGACTGAATAGATTGTGAAAATCCGACGTTGATGTATTTAGTAAAGATATATCTAGATCTTTATCACATGTAACTATTTGTCTTTTTGCAGCCTATGGTCAAGCAGTCTCCATGGAGCAGCCACCAAGGCAGCGGCTGGAGCACAGGCAGCATGTCCTGGGGAGGGATGCACGGCAGAGACCGACGCACTGCTAACATGGGAATTCCTGGCACCATGAACCAAATCTCTCCTTTAAAGAAGCCCTTTTCTGGAAACGTCATCGCCCCACCTAAATTCACCCGCTCCACACCATCGCTGACTCCCAAGTCTTGGATCGATGACAACGTGTTCAGGACAGACAACAACAGCAACTCTCTCTTACCCTTACAGGTAAGAATGGTATGTAACCGCGCTTTCCCCTTAATGCATGCTTCATGTACTGTTTGTATCGCCTGTTGGATGCAGATAACAATCCTGCAATACCTGCTGAGCTCAGATAAGAGCCAAGGTAATGCAGCAGCTCTCCCCCTTCTGCCAGAGAACACATAACAGTTCATTTTTTTTCTTGTTATTCACCTCCGATTCTTTTATTATCTATACAGCCACACTTTGTGTAATCTGTTCCTATATACCGTAGTGTTTGCACACAGTACACAAGGCCGTATATACATTGTATCAAGTCACTGGAGCTGAAAAACAGGAGGGTGCTACAGTAACAGTAACGTTATACATTATATTGTTTGCAGGGAACATAATGGGGCACATTAAGGCTATGTCTACAGCACTAGATTTTGGTCGGTTTTCAGCAGATGCAGTATTTTGAATCTGCCGAAAATCCGACCGTATACAACGCTGTGTAGTCCTCAATAGAAAATCCGTGCTGTAGTCTACTAAAACCATCCGGTGGAATATAGAACCGTTATATATTTTGCTGAACCGTCGTCAGATTCCCAAAATCCGACTGCACTTTCTGTGCAAAAAACCACGCAAACAAAATGGCACCGGCCGGTCCAGAAAATGCTGTCAGATTTTTGGATGGTATTTTTAGATTGCTGTGTAGACCTATCCCAGTAAACCGCTCCAAAACTTTTTTTATTTTTTTTATTGCTGGCCTGTGTATGGTTCACACCTGTGTCAAAGGCTCCAATTGGAGGTTGTGTCACAGAGGTGGCACCGAATCCGTTACATGATGGACTCCACTAGCGCCCGATGGTCCATTTTTATTACGAGGTCAGTCAGGTTTCCGTGATTTTTTTATGGAATCTCAGATAGAGGTTCCGAATGTAACTTTCAATGCAGATGTGAACCAGGCTTTGCTGAACATGCACCAAAATGGGCAAACCTAATTTTTTTTACAAAGAGAGCTCAGTGGTTTGCACTGTCACCTTGTAGTGCTGGGGTCCTGTGTTCAAATTTCGTCAGAGACCACATCTGCAAGGAATTTGTATGTTCCCCCGTGTTTGCGCGGGTTCCTCCCGCACTACAAAAAAAAAAAACATACAAATGGGTTAATGTGGAATTTAGATTGTGAGCCCCAGTGGGCACGGGGAGCAATGTGAATGATTACCATCCCTGTTCAGCACTGTGGAATATAACAGCTCTTTAATATAGTATAAAATGAATTCAATAAATTCACTTGGCTGGCTTTCCCTATTTTCGGGACCTAAAGAAAACCTTGTGCAATATTATGTGGTCATTTTATGAACATTAACCAAGGCTAGTACCAAGCTTACTGAGTCACTGGGAGCATATTATTTAAAATGGATATCCAACCATAGTAAGTAATGGCATATAGCAAGGATATTAGACTAGCCTGGACCCCCTCTACTCCCTATGGTCCTCAATATTTCCAAGTGCTCCTGGTTATGTCTCATTCACTTGCATAGAGTTATGTTACAATTCCCCCTATAGTGGGTGTTTGAAAGCATCTTTGTTTGGAAGAAAAGTCAAGGAGACCTCGTACCCTTCACTGACAGGGGTCCATGCGGTGGGGCCACTACTGATCAGAATGTTATGGCTTGTCATGGCAATGCCCCATTAAGAGATCATGATGAGAATACCCCTTTCAAAGAGTGTTCCCATCATAAGGCCATGTCCCCACAGCACCGGTTTGCGGTTTTGCAGACGGTCTGAAAAACCAGCCGCAAACTAACAAACTGGGCCGCTATGGAAAACCCGTGCAGCAGTCCCCACTGCACAGGTATTCCGTCAGGTGGTTTTTCAAACCGCCGGCCGTCCGAAAAACATTGAACATGTTCATTCTTCTGTCCGGTTTTTGGACGAAATATGAACATTGGAAGGGGGAGGGCTTTTCTCCCTCCGCTAATCGCAGAGAAAAACGTTCTCCGGCTGCTGTGGTGACGGCACCAAAACAGGACAAATACCGGTCGGATAAACTGACTAGTATTTGTCCTTTGCCGTAGGGATGAGCCCTAATACCGCAAAACATGCGTCAAGCAAAGAAAACAGACTTCATTGGCTCACCCAGTAGCAGCTGATTCCGATTCTCGATCCCAGGTGGCTGCAACCCGGCCACGCAAGGCTATTTCCTGGTCCATATATAATAATATATTCACTATATATATATAAAAATTTTGGGTCAGCGTTCAGAGAAAACAGCTCCTTTATTTGAATAACTAACAAACAGGTGATATATATACATAAATGGGCATAGCAAACGCATTTCAGACAACTTAGTCCTTTCTTCTCAGCATGAGAGTTGTCCAAAACGCGTTTGCATTGCCCGTTTAGCAATCTATATATCACCTTTTGTTAGTTATTCAAATAAAGGAGCTGTTGTTCCCGAACGTATATATGTTGGAGTGTTCCCATTATAGACTTTGTTGGCATATCAGCAGGATATGCCATCATAGTCTGTTAGGTGCAGGTCCCAATCTTGGGAATGGGTTGTGCGTAAGCGTGACTGGCTCTCTATACTGCGCGGACACTCTCGGGGCCAGTTCCTGAGATATTCAGGGCTGTGGAGTCCTCAAGCCGAAGCCCCGACTCTGACTCCGACTCCTCAATTTCCCAAACCTCTGACCCCTCATACACGGCGCATGTTTAAGTAATAACTTTACTGTAGTAAAATGGTAACATCAGGCTGTTTATCACCTTATGATACAATAATCAAGCTATTTAGGTAGAACAGACACTGACAAGCAAAAGGGTAACAATGTTTTGATCTTTTGAACACTTGTGGGCAGAGTTGAAGAAAAAGATGTATTTGTATCCAAGTCCAGTCCGCATCAACATTGGGAATGTGTAGAAGCGACCTGCTTGAATCTGATCCAGAGCCCAGAAGGATTCAGGCAGTATTGAAATCCAAAGGTGGATTTCCCAAATACTAACAAAATAATAAAAATTAACACTTTGATTTTTAGGAGCAAAACTATAACTAAGCAGATGCTAAATACTTGCAAGTCAAATTTATGTATAAGATAGGTAAGATGACTGTTTATAAAATTACAGTAGCCTCATGTGCAAAGCTGTAGTGGATGGGGAGATATGAAGCCTGAAAGTCACAAGTTCAAAACATTGTTACCATTTTGCTTGTCAGTGTAAAATATATTTATTGGATACGACTTTAGGACACAAAAAAATTATAAATATGCAAAACACTGCAGGAACATTTGTGAAGTCTCTGAATTTGTTCTGAGAAATAGTATTGCCTCCATCAGATCCTGCATACATGACCTCACATCTGATCTCATTATTTCCAGGCTAGAGAACGGCCTCTCTACACTAACTTGGGTTGGGGGCAAAACGATAACCACAGGGGTAACATCTCTAACAATGTCAGGGTATAAAGGAATTGCCTCAGCCACAGTCAGTTTTGATGAATGGTTAAACCCTTCTACTTCTTTGAAAACAGGTGAAAAATTTTGCTGAAACCTGTTTGTTCTGGGAGCAGAATCTTTTCCCCTGGGGCAGCGCTTTGCCTGCTACATGTCATCAATTACACTCCTCATGTGATAAGGCTGAAGATATGGGAGCACTAGCACTGGCCGGACCCACTTCCTCTTGCTCTTTGCATCGAACTAACTGGACCAACTTATTATATATTTTGGGAGTCGGAGTCGGTCCCTTTTATGACGACTCCGACTCCTGCAAAATAGCCACCGACTCCGACTCCACGACTCCGACTCCACAGCCTCTATCCATATGCCGCCATAGTATAGGATGAGAACACCCACTGTTCCTGAGATACACTATCCATATGCCGCCATAGAATAGGATGAGAACACCCACTGTTCCTGAGATACACTATCCATATGCCGCCATAGTATAGGATGAGAACACCCATTTAATCAAGAAACATGTGCCGTGAACAGATCCTATATATGAAAATGTGTCATCAGTTGCAGATACACAGGTTACTCATGCCTGATTTATATCAAGTGACTAGAGGAGATAGCCGGCAGAAGGCATGGAGCCCATACCCAGAGAAGCAGGTGTGTTTAGCGACAGTCAGCCTCTTCCCCTGGCAGCGTGCCATACTCGCCACGCACGCCAATGCCTTACAAGGCTGTTGTGCTGTGAAGGACAAGCGGTTGTCAGCTTTGTTTTCATATGGGCAGTAAGAATGGCTTTGGGATGATTGCAGAGACCTTACACTGGGGGAAAGCAGCGTAGTTCAGTAGGAATTGTCTTCTTCAGAGCGCTGATTTAATGGCATGTGCAGCAACTCCTCTGAATGGCTATGTATAAGCAAAGTTCCTGTATCCTGTTTGTAGGAGTGATTCCTATTCTGGATTGGTAGTATATACAAAGATACATAGGTTGGGGTGCTATATACAAGGGGCACAGGTGTCAAACTGGCGGCCCTCCAGCTGTTGGGAAACTACAACTCCCATCATGCATTCGTATAAGCTATAACAGTGGGCATGATGGGAGTTGTAGTTTCCCAACAGCTGGAGGGCCGCCAGTTTGACACCCCTGTGGATAGGCATGTGCTACATACAACCATTTGTAATTATTGGCCTTGAACCTTCAGCTTTGGCTGCACAGATTCACCCACCATAGTCCTTCCTTTTTGATATTTTGCATTTTGGCCCCTGTGCTGAACCTCTTTGGATAATACATACAGAAAGTCCATAACCTCTATTGAGTTTTATGTGTGCTGAGGAGTATAGACCAACACAGAGCCGACCAGTGCTTCTTGGATGAAATCATCTTGGCACCATTATGCCCTCTTAGAACTGATTGCTAAGGGGGACATGTATGAAAACTGTCTAGGTGCAAGACTTTCTTTGTTGCCCATAGCAACCATTTGGAGCTCCCATTTCATATACCGTTTCCCCAAAAATAAGACATCCCCTGAAAATAAAACCTAGTGCATTTTTTGATGCAATTCAGAGTTTGAGTACTCTGAAAAACATGAAAGTGGAGCTGTGATTGGTTGCTATGATCTCTGGTTGCTATGGGCAACAAAGAAAATCTTAGACAGTTTTTATATCCACAGGTGTCAAACTGCGGCCCTCCAGCTGTTGGGAAACTACAGCTCCCATCATGCATTTGTATAATCTATAACAGTGGGCATGATGGGAGTTGTAGTTTCCCAACAGCTGGAGGGTCGCCAGTTTGACACCCCTGTATTAGGCCCTAAGTTTAGAATGTGGAAGTGATCTAGATTGGTATCCATAGATATATGATGTCTCCAAGAACGTCATGCTTTCATTATTGTATAAAAGTGGCTAATAGATGAAATAACCATACTGCTTCTAATCTCTCTTCTTTCAGGGATAGCACCACTCTTGTACTTGCGCTGTGTCTGGTATTGCAGCTTCAATGGGTTTGTCTCACTACATTGATTCATCCTGTTTTCTTGGTTTCATTTTGAATTCAGGGGCTTGTGTACTGGCTTCTAAATAGGCTGCAGTAGAAGCCAGGTCTGTAGCTATAGTGACCTGAGGAGCTGATGCAGCCCATACAAGAGGGGATATCTCAGAATAGGTAGGACACTGTTAAAGGGGTTTTGCCACGATGTAATGTTGACGTGGGATCCTCCAAAATGGGTATTTAATCACTTTTCTAAATATATGTCATCAAAAAAAGTGAAGCCTGTGAGAGCTTCAGCAATGCTCAGTCCCCCTTAGTTTCCTGACAGTTTACATTAGACACGACCAGGGCACTGACAGGAGCTGATCTGGCATCGCTTGCGTGTTTGCACTTCTTATCTGATGACAGGGAACATGAACCAGCTTTAGAGGGACTGGTGAGAAAAGTGCAGTGTATGAGGCTGTCTGCTGTATAGAGAATCCACTGGTTGTAATGTAATCATTTGAGTGAACATTGCAGACGGTCCCTGCTTCCTCGCTCTCTGCTCACCCACCTCCCTCTCCCCCCTATGACACTGCATGCTGAGTTTATCTTCTCTCCAGAGCTGATAAGAGGTAAGAAACTCTCTTCTTGGCAAAAATCCTTTAATGGACACTTATAGCAAAGTGACTTGTTTTTGCAAGATCTTTAACATAAAAAGCAATCCTTGTAGTGGGACAACGCCTTTAAGGGTATGGCCACACGGTGTGTTAGGTTCGTGTGAACATACGCTTTTAGATGCCTGTTTGGGTCCATCTAGACGAACCTAAACACGCATCTAACAATGAGCGGTGTGTTTTGCGCTGCTCGCAATGTAAAACACATATCGGTGTTCACATGAGTGATCGATGCGTGTGTACTTGCGTCTTTCAGATTCATTCCAAGAATTGACATGTCCATTCTTGGTCCGAAAGACGAAGCAGGAGCCGTATAATAAACTATAGGGTGCGACCCTGCTGCAGCCAACACACATCTAAACATATGTGATCATGAGCAGGTGATGAGTTGTCATGGCAGCCGAAAAAAGACTCCCAGGCTTGCCATGGGTGCTTACCTATCAGTCCATGCCAAAGGCTCAACCTAACAGATTGCCGTAGTGCTTTGGCATACTGAGTAAACTAGAGAATGTATTCCGAACACATTGTTGTAAAGTCTTGTTATACACACTTGCATGCACACACACTATACATATACATAATTTGGACAGGACTGGGCAACCATCTAATGTGTATAAAGTGTTTGACAAGCATTCGTTTATCAGATGTTTGGGGTAAAAAAGAATTTTCACATTGAAATTCAACACGCCTGATCTGCTGTTCTCAAAGGACATAAGCCACCACCAAAAAAGTCTAGCGCGGTGTCCCCAGCAGGCATGTACACAGGGAAGTCTGAAGAAATTGCTGTCGACTCATTCACCCAACAGCGTTTGAGGCTGTGTGCCATAGGATATATCTATATATTAGAGATATATAAATATATCTATATATATATATATTATTATCTATTATCTATCTATTAGATATATATCTATATATAGATATAATATCTATTTAGATATATATATCGATTTAGATATAATTCATATATATATATATATATATATATATATATATATTATATATAGCCATGAAGACCTATACAGTAAATGACATAAAAAAAACAAAAGTATGGATATCCACTTCAAGATGGAAAAAAATAAAAGTTAATTATTTATAAGTATCCCAAAAGGTTTTTAAAATTTTTATATTAAGTCCGTTATAGTAAAAATTTGTTATATTTCACTTCTAACACAAGTGCGCTGTCCAAAGTACATAAGCTGTACTTTACACATTTGTAATTGCCTTTACTGTAACTTGCTACTTATACTATTTTGAAATTTAAAATCCCCCAAAAAGTTGGCCGAATGGCTTTTTTTTTCTGTTTTCTCCTCAGAAATTTAATATTAAGAAATTGTAAAGTGCTGCGGAATATGTTGCCGCTATATAAATGAAGATTATTATTTATTAACTAATAAAATTATAAGTAATACCTACCCCAAAATGGTGCAGAATACAACCAATTCTGCAAAAAAGCAAGACCTCATTGTTAGGTCAATTGATAAAGTCCTGGCTTTTGGAATGGGGTGATATAAAAAAAAAAAAAGTTAAGAGGAAAAACACTTGGTCGTGACGGGGTTAAGATTTTAGATACTTTCTGTTCAAGATATCGACCCTGATACAGATGGATGAATACTCCCTAACCTCCATTCAGCTCAGTGGTCTGTGGAATCGATGTAGGAGACCATGATGCTTGCCTGGTATGCGGTGGCCTAGACAGATTGTGCCATCAGGAGGGTGATGTGACAGCAGACACCGGCAGGGTTGGGCTGATACACTCGTGTAGACTTTAGCTTATACACTTTGTTCTTTTGTCCTTACAAGGCCTGGTATTTCAAGGGAATCTTCGTAAGGAAACTTCTGCGTTTTTAGCTCATGTGTCCCAGCAATAGAACATTGTCCTTCTGTAAAGTCTGTGGCCATTAAATATTCATTATGTCTGCCTCCCTAGCCCAGAGCATTGATGTATGTGTGGTGTCTTCTCATTAGCCCAGAATAGTTAGTGCCCTTAAAAATGAAATTTTTTTACCATTTTTTATCTTTTACACAGACCAGTTTTTTTATTTTTTAGATTAGCTCCTCTGGAGACCAACTGCCTGCCCCCCACTTGTAAGTGTAAGGATACAGGGAGGACCCTCTTTTTCTTTTCTATATAGTGGCCTGAAAGTTGTCCTGCTCCATATAAAAAATAAAACATTATCTTGTAGTCTAGGACTATATTAGATTTTATTATCTGGTCCTTTATTGATGAAGAGCAGATGTTCAGGGTGTCTGGCAGCTACCCATACGCATTACATTGTTGGCGGATCTAGCAGAAAACAATGCAATTTGCTGTAATCAATCTAATTTGTGTAGGTGGCTTAGAAAAAACATCCGGCATGAAGACCGTCTCTAGTTAGTGACCACCCAGACCAATGACGGTAAAATAAAAAAATTGGTATTCAACTAAAACACCTCTACCCGCTGTTGGTAAGCTATGACACACAGCCTCAAATGCTGTTGGATGAATGAGTCGACAGCGGTTCTTCCCGACTTCCCCGTAGACGTGTCCACAGAGGACACCGCTGCTAGACTTCTCTGGTGGTGGCTTATGTCCCTTTAAAACGGCAGATCAGGCTTGTTAAATTTCAATAATCAAAGTCCTTTTAGTTTTTCAGATGTTTGGGAAAAAAAGATTGCCAATCACTTTATACACCTTAGATGGTTGTCCAGTCCTGTCCAAATCGTCTACTATGTATGAATACCTTTAGTCCCTCAAAGTGGAGGAATGAAAATGCTAGCGCTGCACTATCCAATATGTGGACTTTCAGTAGTTTCTATTCATTATAGTAGGTGACCATATGAGCGCATACAAGAGGAAGTCCACAAGATGACCTAGGAAGTGACCATATGGATCTAAACCGTAGCGAAAAAGTCCAGCATGGTGACTTTTAACAGTTTCTAGGCATTATAGTAAGTGACCATATGGGTGCATACAAGAGTGAGGAAGTCCAACAAGATGACCTGCAATAGTTTCTAGGTGTTTTAGGAAGTGGCCCTATGGATCTATACAGTAGAGAGAAAGTCCATCATGGTGACCTTTAATAGTGTCTAGGCATAATAGAAGGTGACGATATGGATCTATACAATAGAAAGGAATTGTAGCATGGTGACCTTTCAGTATTTTTTCAGCATTATAGAAGGTGACCATATGAATGCATACAAGAGTGAGGAAGTCCAACAAGATGACCTGCAATAGTTTCTAGGTGTTATAGGAAGTGGCCCTATGGATCGTTACAGTAGAGAGAAAGTTCTTCATGGTGACCTTTAATAGTGTCTAGGCATAATAGAAGGTGACGATATGGATCTGTACAATAGAGAGGAATTCTAGCATGGTGACCTTTTAATAGTTTTTCAGCATTATAGAAGGTGACCATATTGGTCTATAAAATAAAGAGGAAATCCAGCATGGTGACCCTTTAATAGTTTCTAGGCATTATAGAAGCTAAATGTATTGGTTTAGGAAGAGCAACACAGTGACCATAATTAGTTTCTAGACATTAAAGAAGGTGACTGTATTGGTCTATACAAAAGAAAGGAAGTCCAACACGGTGGCCTTCAATAGTTACTAGGCAGTGTCCAAAACGATTCAGGTGCCACCTAGCTTGCAAAGCATATTCATCAGAGTCTGTTTTTTTTTTTTAGCCAAGTTCTTTGTCCCCCATGAATAGACGTTTATTCCTATTGGGAAGGGGCAATAGGTGACTGCCATGGTCCAGGGTACTTACCAAACTGGAGGAGCAAAGAGTCTACTGGGTTTTCCAAAATGCCTAATCCTATTTCCCCAGTAACTGATGTCATTGTAGCAGTGGGCTGCCACCCAATAAGGAGATTTTCGACAGATGAGGCCAAAATTCTTTAATGTCTATAGTCCGAAATCCAAGGTTGGTATTGATGCCGTATGCAAAGTCTAGGGTGCTTTGGCCCCTATGTGTTTATAGGGCCAGAGATTATATTTCGCACAGCGGCTGCATACATCCAATAGACTTGCTATGATGCAGTAAGTTTTGTGCACATGATTGCACCATTTTCGTAACCCCCTGCTTTGTTGGATTGCCACCGTCTTCCAGCCCCCATAGTGTCTTTGAGACAATGAATTGCCACATTTGGTTGTCAGCTCTGTTTCAGCCCAGAAGCCTGGATGAATAGACCCTTTCAGTGCATGCCTTGGCTAATGTGGGAATACCCTAAATCTAGACTGAATTATACCAGGTTAATCCCCCCTACTGTGCCACAAAGCAGGTGTACGTGCAGTTTGCTGTTGTGTTTTTCCACTGGTGATTGACGGTAGAGAACAGTGTAAATAACGTATTGTGCATGTGTGGTGTGACCAAGACTGTAATTGCGTACATCTTTCCTTTACGTTATATTGGGTATTTAGCTGCCCCCTCGTTTCCTGCGCTCCATATACCAGATCGGTTCATTCCCGTATTTATTGATGTGCGACAACTGAGCAGCTGACATATTGATGGACCCAGAAACAAAACCGAGCATTAATGTCTGCAGTTTATGTAGTAGACGGAGCGCTCCTGCAGCCCTGTCATGCGCTTTATTGCCCCCTCTGCAGTATGTTGTATAACAGTTTATGGGACACTGAAGCAGAAGGAGAGCGATTGCCTGCAAGAAAATAAAACAGCGCTGTTCCATTGTATGGTTCTAGCCGAAAATATTCCTAAATTACAGCGATGGCGTGTTTGGATGATGTCCTCAGCTGGAGTATGCCCAGTCTGCTACTTAATTGCAGATGATTTTCTGCGTGGACGTCACCCCTTCATTGTAGAAGGTTTAACTGCTCCACAATCTGCAAAGTCTTTGTGTTAGGCTAGGTCTACACTGCATTGGATAAAAAACGGCTGAAATTGTAAAAAAAATTCCCGCTGCACAAAAAAATGCAGTCGGTTCTCTTTTTTTTTTGCCATCAGCATATACAATTGTATTGTATGTGAAGACGGCGAAAAAACCAAAAGCGCCGGTGCATTGTACAACGTGTTGTATAATATGCCGGCGCCGAAAGGCTATCGTATAAAAAAAACGACCTGTGGAGGAGACAGGTCGTTTTTTCTATTGTCCTCTATGGGGCTGCCTGAACGATCATATTTTTGGCGCTTTTACTATCCTAAAAGCGCCGAAAAAACGAGCGTATTGCTATGCAGTGCAGATATAGCCTTACATGTGGATTTCGCTGTGCGAACTCAAGGTTTGTGTCAAAATACAGGCAGTCCCCGACTTACACCGTTCCGACTTTCATCTGTCCCCTAGTTACAAACGGAGACTTATGTGGCATGCTGGCACTTGTAGTTCCATGTCCCAAAGCAGATAGAAGCTGTGAAATGACAAGTGCCAGCATGCCACATCAGCACATGAGTTGAGTTGAGGTGAAATCTTGTTAACAGAGACACAGACAGCAAAACAAATGTAAAAACCCTTCCCTGCACTATCCATTTTGTGCTGGAGTTACATTTAATAAATCTACCTGTTCCGACTTACATACAAATTCAACTTAAAGGGAACCTGTCACATAGGTTGTGCCCCCTTTGCTGAGGACAGCACAAGCTAGTGTCAGACCTGCTGTTCCCAGCGCTGTGTCCCTTATTCTGTAAGATGCTGGAGTTTTAGAGCATTTACCCCTTAAATCTTATTCATGAGCAGGTGTTAGCTCCACCCACCAAAGGCTAGCTCCGCCCACTGACAGTTATTCACCTGTTTCTACCTATTCAAAGTAATAGGTTTGTCAGTTGAGGTAGGCGGGGCTTGCCTCCGATTGGCCAGGTTTGAAAAAAACTGACACTCTGAAGGACTCTTCGAATGACTCTTCTGGCTGAAAACTGCAGATATGAGCATTAAATACACGAAAACTGCAGCATCTTACAGAATAAGGGGCACAGCACTGGAAACAGCAGGCCTGACACTACCTTGTTCTGTCTTCAGCCAGGGGGGCAAAAACTATGTGACAGGTTCTCTTTAAGAACAAACCCTACAGTCCCTAACCTGTTCGTAACCCGGGGACTGCCTGTATTTCCAGCCATGTGTGGACTAATCCATAGGGTATGTTCACAATTGATAACAATCCGCACCCCGTTTGTTTGAATAGTATTTCCATAATATTGTATACCTGTGATAAAAAATTTCAGGGCACCATCTTTGAATAAAAGTTTTCCTTGTTGTTTAATGCTTTTGCCCGGTGTTTTTTTTTTTTTTCCTCTCATTGTAATTCATTAACACTAACTCTGAAATCGAACTCCTGGTTCCAGAGACTATGGGCGACATGTCCCAACTCGCAAAGCCAGTTTTTTTTAATCTATTTTGTGCAAAACCACTTTTGACGGCATATTCTTGTTGTAAATGAACTGTCGTACACCAAAACTAGGTGCATTATAAGCCGGGCACAACACTTTGTAATGCGCTTAAATATGGTGCGCTGCGCGCCCCTGTCGCGCAATGTCCCTATTGAGGCGCATTACATATGTTAAGCGCCTCTGTTGGGCAATGCGCCTCGATAGGCGTATTACATATACGATCAATGATATGCTATGGGCCGCGAGTTGCGCGATGCGGCTTTTTTGGCGCGATTCACCTTTTTAGGCGTATTAAACTTTCTATGCAAGGTATGCCTGACACCAGTTTTTGGAAATGATCGGACTTTCGGGCGCACTTTACACTGATATAATGCACCAAAAACTGGCATGGATACGCCACTTTTCTGACATGTTGCCCTATATCTGTCTAAGATAAGACGCCACCACAAGAGATAGTCATCCTCCTCCCTACTAGGGGCTTTCTTTGAACGCCTCAATCACATCCAGAACATGGATCAGTAAAAGGGCTTTCCAAAACTTTTATAAACCTCCTGACCACCTTCCATTGTGCTTAAATAGAATATGACCCCGTACTTCTCCCATCACCACCGTTCAAGTGTTTCCAGAGCTCCAGTGTTACACCCGGTCCCTCACAGATGACGTCCCGTCTATGTGATTCTGACCATGATTGTCCTGTACCCACACTTTGTTAGTTGTGTAAAACCCATTCCCTACTTGTAAATGTATGCTGTCAATGTGGGTGATTTATTGTTTGCTGACGCTTTATGCTTGAAGAGGACCTGTGGCCTTTCCTGTCTTGTCTGTTGTAGTAAATACTGTTCCTAATGAAATAACAATTGTGGAGCATCTTCTCTTTTAACTCTTGTGGTGTTCTGTTCACACGGCACAGACAAAATACCGACTGGTATTTAGGGCGAGATCTCCGAAAATTGGCGGTGCTACATCAGTTTTTAGGCGCATGAAATCAGTGTAAAGTGCGCCAGAAAGTCCGACCCTATCAAAAATCTGGCGTCAGGTATACCTTGCATAATAAACATAATGCGCCTAAAAATAATGCGCTGTTCGCCTCCATAACGGATTGCAGCTATTGAGGCGCATAGCATATCATGACAAGTGTATATGTTTTAGGCGCATTTCACATTTTAAAAGTATGTGTTAGTCGCATTACTAGTATGTGTGTAGTGCTTACTTGTAATTTTTAGCTATGTGCCTCCATGCGCGATGTGCCTTGATAGGTGCATTACAAACTCTACCACTGAGCACGTAGACACACAGCTTATCATTACAAGTATATGAAATGCGCCTAACACATATACACTTGTAATGATGTGCTATGCGCCTCAATAGGCGCATTTCCTTATGGAGGCATACAGCGCATCATTTTTAGGCGCATTACACTGTGTCGGTCCCGGGATATAACGCGCCTAGTTTTGGTGTACGACAGTTCATTTACATCCAAAATGTGGCATCAGAATCGGTTTTAGCGCAATATAGACCAAAAAAACTGGCGTTGGCGTGTTGGGAAATGTCGCCGTAGTCTTTTTTTTTTGGCATGTAGGGGAACGGCTTTTGTCCACAGTTTGTGGATTCACCAGTCCACCTTCCCACTCGCATGTTCTTGTTCCGCTCGAAAACCGGGCGGATGAATGAAGATGCTCTAAGTTTTTCAGACCACCAGCGGTATGAAAAACCGTCCGGCGGAAAATCCCTTTAGTGTGGACTACTGCACGGATTTTCTATTTAAGTCTATGTAATAGGTTGACAGTCGGTTTACAGACTGTTTTCAAATCCGAAAACCGTCTGCAAATCAGACTGAAAACCCTGGACATGGGGACAACGCCCTTAGAAATGTATTGCTGAATCTGTCAGCTGGGTGTTATCCATTGAAGGTGTGTCCTTGCATAGTCATACATTGTCCAATTGGAGCTGACAGTCATTGTGGGCAATGTGGACACGCCCCTTGAAGAGTGTAATGGTAAAACCCATTTGACTGATTAAGTACATCTTCAGGAGGAATAACAGAGGAACAACACGGCACAGAATGTGAAGGAGAAGTAGAATTATTTCGAGGTAACAGAAGGACTAACTAAAACATATGTCAGGAATGGGTCAAAGTTCTTCCTAGTTTGCCAGCCCACAGAATACAAAAAAGGCTTAAAAGAACTGTTCTCTTATTTTTACAAAAGGCTAATCTCAAATATTGTAAATTATTTGCTGCAAATTTTAAAT
This sequence comes from Phyllomedusa bahiana, assembly GCA_025379985.1. Lineage (NCBI taxonomy): Eukaryota > Metazoa > Chordata > Amphibia > Anura > Hylidae > Phyllomedusa > Phyllomedusa bahiana. The sequence goes on from JAODAL010003555.1 coordinate 96,224, forward strand.
GTCAGGTAGAATAAAGTAAATCTGCCAATCCAGAACTGAAGCTGTCCTGGGTGCAGAGGTAGCGATTGCGCCCTCCCCCTGGCAGACCTGGAGATGAATCGGTGGAGAGGATCCTTGCCGCTCCCGTTCAGTTGGTTTTGGATTATTTGCCTGGATAGTTTTGCAGAATTTCGACTGTTTGCCTCTTGCTTGGTTGGTTTAAATGTGCAGTAAAAACCTTTTGTTTCCAGAGGGACAGAGAGATGAGTATTTCATGGTAGGATGATCAGTGCAGTGTTTATCTGCTAGGTTCCAGCATGTGTGGGGTTTTCATAGTTATTATAGGTGTCTGTTTTTTGGGCAATACAAGTGACTGGAGGTTCAGCAACATCCGTGTGATGCCAGCGTGTGGACACCATCGCTCAAGTGTTTAAAAAAAAAAGTTTCTGAAAAAAAAGGAAGACGGGGGAGAAAGTTCTGGGAGTTCTGCCCCATTAACCTCTTGGCTGGCGCACAGGACATCTGGCTGAGGTTGGCACCAGCTAGGAAGGTGGCAGGTGTGCAATTAATTGTTTGGAAGCAATGTTGCATCAACACTGGTAAAGCTATCTCTGTGTGATCGGAGGTATTTACAGGCAGACACCTTTTTCTTGGCCTGGCTGTTTGTTTGTTCATTGTTTGCCCATAAAGCGGTAATAATGGCAGCTTGTAAATAGACGCTGATGATTTTGCCTGCTCATTGGATGGCAATTTACTGTATTTGCAGCGCCAGATCTTCTGCAGGTTCATTGCGTGGATTGGTACATTTACTAGTTGTGAGGTTCTTTCACCACCTGAAATACGTCCGACCGTAGGTGGCTAATTACAATATCACAACTATTATACTTGTAGGAATACATGGGGCAGGTAGCCTGCAATAGACCCCGTACTGCATTCCCTCCAAGTGTTCCTCTTTCGGTGGGACAGTGCCTATTTTTGACTCAAGTCCCTCTTTACGCCCTAAAGCGGTGTTCTCACCATGCTGTTTCACAGACGGCTTCAGGCTCACACTTCCTCTTCATGCCGTGGGCGGTTCTACAGCAATGACTGGCACATCGGATCTGCTTTTTCTAGCTGAGCCTGTTAGAGGGACATTGGTGAAAGAGGGTTGTAAACTGTTGTGCACAAGGCTACAAAGCTTTAAAGGGTTAAAGCTTGTCAGTACAGTAGATAAACAAACTCCTGATCTAAAGATAACACACAGCAGGGAACAAAGTCACTATGGTTGTAGAGGCTGCTGAAGCAATGAGAGCAGAGCGTGATGGTCGGTAACCTAGAGAAGCTTGTTTATACAAGCGGGAAATAAAATCTCCTCCATGTCCTAAACAAAGCAAAATCAGAACAGCAATGTATTTGGCAATGGTCTTTATTTAGGTCCGTCTTTTTGACTTAATGTACAAACTTACATAAAAACGTGCTATATTGCCCCAAAGAGATCCCTGGTTCCGAACTGCACATAGAGCTACAATTTATATATTATTTAATCTTTTTTTTCAATTTTGACCATAAAAATATCTATATTTGGATGATTTTGTACTAATTTGTAAATAAACTACTAAAGAATATAGATATACCTGACAGAAAATGACATATTTCATTCATTGAACCATAAGATTGGAGTTGTGCGTTCTTTAATGCCGTGTACCTCTGATGGTATACAGAGGCATTGCTTACAGATATACCATACAGTGGTACAAGTATTTGATTCCGATCTTTAGTAGGGGCTCTATTTGCCGCCAAACAGGCCCTATGTGCTTGGTATTGCCATATGCATGGATCTTCATGTTATGAATCCTGATAAGCAGTTTTGCAGCCACATTTTGCTTGATGAAGATTATTTCCTATAATCCCTCTTTAAACGTTGCTTGCATTTTTTTTATTCGGCTGGAATAAATTCACAATAGCTGTAGAACTTGTAGTACTGTCTTTATTCTAGATTACTACTCATGAATGGTTAGAACTGTTTGGCCGTGTTCACATGGTATCTCTTTGTAGCATGCAAAATGCACAATAACGCATCAAAATGTGTGAAAAAGGGGCATTAGGGTCCCATTGACCTAAATGGTAATAAGCGTGATTCAGGAACATAGATGTGCTTTTTTTTCTGCATCATTTTCTGTATTACGCGCTGCACAAGAGAATATTAGCGCAAGACTATTATCACTGCATAAACCGCCCAAATTAAAGGGGTTTTGCCACGAAGTAAAATTGATGTGGGAAGTTTGTAAATTAAATAATAAACATTTTCACCATTCATGATTATTACAAATTCTGGACTGTTTTTGTTTTAGTTGCTGCTTTAGTGATCCATTGTTTACAGCTCGTCTCCAGGGGATACGACCAGGGCTGAGAATCCTCAGTCCTGGTCGCACATGCTCAGACATCCCCTCTCTTCTCGGTAGCTACTGAGTGTTCAAACCCCAGGTGCTGTCACTCTACTCCCGTCCTCTGTACTCCTTAGTAATTAGTCAAACAGTGCAAATAAATAAAAAAAAAAAAAGAAACCTCAATCAGGTCTGTGCATTGATAAAGAGAAATAAAATCTACAGATTTAGTTCCTGCAGGGATTTGAACCGAGAACCCTTGTGCCTGGAGGTAAAAGTTTTACCTCTGAGCTACGATGTAGCTACTTAAAATTCTATACATAAACAGACCTTTCTTTGACTACAGGGAGGAAAGGCCTGGTGATGTCATCCTGCTGGGTCACATGATATGCAATTCAAACAAATCACACACTCCCCCTTCTGAGCACACAGAGCTGAAGACTGGTTGCAGGAGGTATGAAATGAGATTGGGGCAAAACCCCTTTAAGTGAAGTTCCTGTGCTGAGAAAAAGCTGCGAAAATAGCCATGAAAAATAAGCACCAAAAGATGCATCAAATGAAGAAAGCGAGCAGAAAAACGTATGAAAAAGCATTCTTACAAACGCGATTTTCTCCTGTGGAAAAGGGGGGGGGCTTATATTACTGAAAAAATACGTTGTGTAAACATGGCCTTGGCGTATGCATTGGTGGGTCGGATCTGCTGTGGTTTTTCGGGGGTCCCTGCACATGGGACAGTTATGGAGCATTTCTGTAAGTAAATCTGCGCCAAATCCACACCAGATCGTTTAGATAGTGGTGCAGATTTGTCGCTGCAGATGTTGGTGCAGATTATACTAATCAAAAAAGAAAGAACTCGTTGTAGTCAGAATCTGGAGTTGAGGATTTTGCTGCGGATCCACAGCATTTTCGCATACATTTTTAATTACAGATTTTAACTGTGGTAAACACCTGCAGAAACATTTGCACACCAATAGGTGCAGATTTCTGCATTAGGATTTACAGCTTTAAAGCTGCAGGTATTCTTGAACCTGCCCTGAAAACCATAATAATTGCCCTTTAAAAGCGTTCCTTCTCAAAAGTCAGAGTTCGTCATTTACTGTTGCTGTCTTGTAAACTTAGACCGTCTAAAAGTGTGCCAGATTTATCACAATGGCTCATACTGTTTGATAAATGGGGCATATCTTACAGAAAGTGTGGTGAAGTTATTTCATTTAAAACCCTCTCAAAAGATAAGGGGACATTCCCTCCGTCTCGAGAAAGAAAACATTCTATCTCCACAAGAGAAGTCTTCTTCACCATGAGAATCTGTGGAATAGCTGCCTGAGGAGCTGGTCACAGCAGGAACAGGGGAGGCTTTCAAGAAAGGCTCAGGTAACCACTTACTACTAAATAATACTTATGTAGCCGTATAAAACATCTATTTGGCAACTCTGTGATCAGGAATGAAAGCTTCCTTTAGTGCAGATTGGTTCTTGCCTTATCGAATCCAAGCCTTCATCAGTAGGGGAAGCAAAGCTTAAAAATTCCCTACCCCCTCCCGTCATCCACATCTTCTCTCCACCCTTGGTTGAACTTGATGGATATGTCTTTTTTCAACTGTACAAACTATATAACTAGGTAACTATGTAACCTGTCTAGTTTTTTAGACCAACTATTAGCTGTCATAGTTTTTACGGCAGGATATTAAAGGGGTTTTGCCACGATGTAATGTTGACGTGGGATCCTCCAAAATGGGTATTTAATCACTTTTCTAAATATATGTGATTACAAAAATTGCAGCCTGAGAGAGCTACAGGCTGCCTTACCTGCCCTTAGTTACTTAAAAGCTTCTATTAGATACGACCTGACAAGAGCTGCTGGCCGGGCTTGTGCAGAGAACACTTCTTATCTGATTAAGAACGAAGGGAAACTTTCAAGGCACCGGGTAGAAATAAAGTTGTTTTGTATACAGAATCCACTAGTTGTAGTGTGATTATCTGAGTAGATCCCTGCTTTATCTGATGACAGAGAACATGAAGAAGCTTTCAAGCTGCTGTGGAGAAAGGTGTTGTCTTTGGTATACAGAATCCACTAGTTGTAGTTTGATTATTTGAGTGAACATTGCACACGATCCCTTCTGCAGGCTCTGGCTGTGTCTCTCTCTCTCAGCTCAGTGGCTTGTTTACATTTGATTCTTAGCAGATAAGTCACATCCTGTCAAATCCCCTTTAATGCATTTTCCAACACTTTTCTGCTGCAACCACAATAGTACATGTAAATGAGGCCACTGTGTCTTTTTCTTCAATTTATTGTCTGTGAGTAGAGATACTGAGCAAAAACCATATTGCCTGCCTGTACCCATCCACTGCGGTGGTCACCAAGTCTTGAGTGATATGCAGAACCAAATTTATTGGGCTCTATGGCATTCTAAGCTCGGTTCAGTTGAACCACAGGGGGTCTGGGTATTGCAGTTACAACATGAAGACCAAAATAAATGTGCCACATTGTGGCTATCTAATAATGATGATCATTAACAGTCACTCTTTAGGGGACGGTCACACGTGTAAAAAATTTCTGTTGCAGACCTGGAGAAAGCCATGGGAACGTCTGCTCCGTCAGATTTGCTCCCAATTCACTATTGTGGATTTATTTTTATTTTTGGGTGTAAATCATATGGCTGAAATATAGAATATAAAAGTGTCCTCCTGCACCCTGTATGATGTCTCACAGCGTCCTTATGAGTGTGTGCCACAGACTTCCTAGACATGCCATCTACCATCTAATATTATCCTGGATAAAGCTAAGGCCTAGAAGGTATGATATAGGCCCAAAGCATATTATGGATGCTGTATTAGGGTATGTTCACACGGCGTATTGGGGCGTGTACTGTACGTACCACATTATGTAATGTGTTTTGGTAGAACGTGCGGATCAGCACGTACCGCAAAGGACAAGAGGGGCCGGCCCCAGCCACGTCTGCTATAATCGGCGCCTAAGAAGTGACAGGTCACCTCTGTACCCGGGCGTACGAGACCCATGTATTGTACATCCGGTGAGACAATAATAATAATAATAATAATAATCTTTATTTCTATAGCGCCCACATATTCCGCAGCACTTTACAAATTCAAGGGTAAACATACAGTCATTACACATTAAAAGTACTTACAAATGAGACACAAGGTGTGAGGGCCCTGCTCGTGAGAGCTTACAATCTATTAGGGTGTATGGGTGAAACATACGGTAAGAAGTGCCAAGTTTACAATGGTCCGGCCATGTTACATAAATAGGGGGTGGTTTACATGAAAAATGGATGAACCTGCCACCCAGACTGTACATCTATATACAGATAAGTGCCTGTGAGTGCCCAAGTGCAGGGTGACAGATGTGTGTGATAGCAGTTAGGGATCTTGGTGGGCCAGACCGAGAAGATGTATTTTTAGGGCCCTCTTAAAACTGTGAGGGTTGTGAATGTGCCTGATCGCCCACGGTAGCATGTTCCAGAGAACTGGTGCCGCACGTGTGAAATCTTGTAGGCGGGCATGGGAGGTTCGGATGATTGAGGAATGTAATCTGATATCATCATCAGAGCGGAGAGCACGGGTAGGGCGGTAGACAGAGACTAGGGAGGAGATGTAGGGAGGAGCAGCGCTGTGGAGAGCTTTATGGGTGAGAGTGCTGAGTTTATACTGTATCCTGTACTGGATGGGCAACCAGTGCAGTGACTGACACAGGGTAGAGGCATCAGTATAGCGGCTGGAGAGAAAGACAAGCCTGGCTGCTGTATTCTGGACAGATTGGAGAGGGGAGAGTTTGCAGAGAGGGAGACCGATAAGCAAGGAGTTGCAGTAGTCAAGACGAGAAAGAATAAGAGCAGTAATGAGAGTTTGAGTCGTTTCCACAGTGAGAAATGGACGGATTTTGGAGATATTCTTGAGGTGCAGGTGACAGGAGCGGGCAAGGGATTGGATATATGGGGAGAAGGTCAGATCAGAATCAAATAAAACCCCTAGACAGCGGGCCTGCTGCCTAGGAGAAATGGTGGTACCACATACAGACACAGAAAATGCGTAATTCATAGCTCTCTGAGCGCTAAGAATTACCGTAATTATGGCGCACATTTTGCCCGTATTTAAAGCGCAAATACGCATCGAAATGCGCCACAATTACGCCATGTGAACATACCCTTAAAAGGGTTTTGCCACAATGTAATGTTGACGTGGGATCCTCCAAAATGGGTATTTATTCGCTTTTCTAAATATATGCGATTACAAAAAGTGAAGCCTGTGAGAGCTACAGCATTGCTCAGTCCCCCTTAGTTTCCTGACAGTTTACATTAGACACGACCAGGACACTGACAGAAGCTGATCTGGCCGCGCTTGCGTGTTTGTACTTCTTATCTGATGACAGGGAACATGAACGAGCTTTGGCGGGACTGGGGAGAAATGCGCAGTGTGAGGCTGTCTGCTGTATAGAGAATCCATTGATTGTAATGTAATTATATGAGTAAACATTGCAGACGCTCCCTGCTTCCTCACGCTCGGCTCACCCCACTCCCTCTCTCCTGTGACTCAGCATGCTGAGTTAATCTTCTCTGAGCAGATAAGAGGTAAGGAACTCACTTCTTGGCAAAACCTCTTTAAAGAGGATGCTGTTTTAAAGAGAACTTGACATGAAACAACAATTCTAGAGCACATTTCCTCTCTTCTCTTGGTGCTATGGGTCCCCTTTTATTCCTCCTAAAAATTTGTTACAAATTTGTCAGCTAGGTTTTACCAAGGGTTTGTCCCTGCCCAGTCTGACATCGTCCAATCAGAGCTGCTAGCCACTGTATGTAGGGACACGCCCATCTCGGCGCTGGGAAAGGTAACGCCCAACTGACAGATTCAGGGATACATTTCTAGAAGGAATAACAGGGGAACAGCACAACACAGAGTTATAAGAGAGGATGCTCCAGAATTTGGTGTTTCACAAGGATTTACTGAAGCAGATAAATCAGGAAAGGTCACAGGTCTTTAAGATTGGGTTTCTGGCTTGTATTTTGCAGCAGTATTTGTAAGCCAACACCAGGAATTGGTCCAAAACCATTCCATACTACTTTTTACCTGTGAAGGCTTCTCTATGCTGCAAAAATACACATCAAAAAACAGTGTGTTAACCCAGCGTATGGCTTCATACTGCACAGACCCCTTATACAGATGTGTGAGAAGACCTTACTCTAGCGTGTATGGATAGGAAAGCGTTAATTGTGGGTACTTGTGATGAAGAACAATCCCTTGATGCCCTTGTATTAGAATAAAAGCTTGATGAGGGCGAGGTTTGTGCCAGTGCAATTTCCATACAGAAATAATAAGTATATTTCATGCCGGGGGATGAACCTCTCCAAAGCCTCTTAATGTCTAGATTTGTGCTTTTAAATGCGCTCCCATATGTTGTGGTGCACATGCTATTTCTGTCGTGGTAAGTAAATATGGATGCTTGTGCTGCTGTGCCGTTCACCTTGAGCTGTCCTTCTCATGGTTCATTCAGCCCAGCGCTCCTCCCTCTGCTGTCACACTGCAGCCTGCGCCGCTCTGTGTGTCCCTGCTCTCCGTCCCCTGGACAATGGTGTATCGGAGCAGTGCTACCCTGTTTCCCCGAAAATAAGACAGCGTCATATTAATTTTTGCTCCTAAAGATGCGCTATGTCTTATTTTCAGGGGGTGTCTTATTTTTCCATGAATAAATTATAGCATGCTATACTAGTGTGTGTATATATATATATCTTAACTTTTAGAGTCACAAACCATTGGATAAATGTATGTAAAGGACATTTTATGGCAGCTGCAGTGACTCATCTCAAAGGATGGCAAATGTGACATGCTGGGACTTGTAGAACTAGAAGTCCCAGCATGCCCCATCAGCCATCCTGTGAGATATGTGTGTCAGTATCATTGCTCTGTTCTCCCCCCTCTGTTACTTGCATGTACTTTCTGTCTACTCTCCTTTGGATGTGGTGACATCACAGTCACAGGTCCTTCAACCCTCTAATGATTTCTGCTATGTCTTATTTTCTGGGGGTGCCTTATATTCGGGAATTCAACAAAATCTCTGCTATGTCTTTCGGGGGTGTCTTATTTTCGGGGAAACACGGTATGTACTGCAGTGCTGTATCATAGTCACATAGTAGATCTGCCCATTGGTATCTTCGTAGATCAACATTCCATCTCCAGAATCCGGTGATCATAACTTGTGGTGATATTTTATTTCAACAGTCCCCTAAGCCCCTCTTGGACTTGTTCGGTGACTCCACCATCACAACCTCTTGTGGCAGCGACTTCCATAGTGTCGCCCAGTAAAGGGTGGGTTCACACTACAATATTGCATACGTTGGAGATATCCATCAGGGTACCATGAAAAAAGGGTACCCCGGCTGATAACGCGACGCAGCCGCATCGGCCCCATGTGGGATAATGGAGCAGACGTAGCCCAGCGTGCACTACGTTTTACTCTATTTTAAAGCACATACACTTATCTTATGGGACACCTTTTTCACATTACCCCAACGGATACCTGCACCTTATGCAATATTGTATTGTGAACCCACCCAAAAACTCCCCGTCTGTGATGATGCTGAAACCTTTATTTCCTCCAGATGTAGAGGATGCCCCGATGTCATTGTTACAGGGCTAGGTGTAAAAATATAAGGGTATGTTCACACGGCGTCATTTTGGCGCGCATTTCGCCACATATTTGCGCTCTAAGGGTATGTTCACACGATGTACTGCGGCATGTACAGTACGCGCCGCAGTACATCGTGTGTTTTCGGGAGCTCGTGCCCCATTGACATTCATTACTCGCGGCAGGTATTCGCCGCAAATAATTGACATGTCACTTATCTCCCCGCTTGTACAATACGATCGTATTGTACGCGCGGGTGGAGGGGGACATCGTATTAAGGGTGTGTTCACACGATCGCCGAAATTACGCTGTGTGAACATACTCTTAATACGGACGAGATGCGCGCCAAAATTACGGTAATCAATAGTTCTAAAGAGAACTATGGATTACGCCTCGTCCCCCTGTGCGAACAATACGATCGTATTGTACGTGCGGGGTGATAAGTGACATGTCAGTTACTTGCGGCGAATACGCGCCGCAGGTAATGCATGTTTATGGGGACGGAGGCCTTGCCGCCTCCTCCCCCCCCCCCCGGGAGTATGCGCGTATTAGCGCGTGCTCCTGAAGCACACATCGCGTGAACATAGCCTACCTATATACTGGCCTTTTACATATTTGTAAGTGCCATTTATTCCCTATAGTCACAGTCCACCTGAAATAAAGAAGTTTGTCTGTTTCCTTTAATCCAGCATTCAGTAATCCAGAAAATCCGTCATTTATTCGAACCTAAATTAAAGTATATTGCTGAATTTCACAAGAAAGCACCAGACGTAGCAGTTCTATGGCCTCATGTTATGTTGTCAATGAAGAAGCGGGCGATGGCACGGGCATATCTATAGGGTGTGCAGAGCTTGTGGTTCCACCTGGGCCTTGGAGGCTGAGGGAGCCCAAATAGTCCCTGTGTCACCTATGATTTGTACTATAATTTAAAGGGATTATACAGGATTAGAAAGTCATGGCTACAGTGCCACACCTGTCCGCAGCTCAGCTTCATTTACTTCAGAGAACAGAGACCTTGGACAGGCGCGGCCCAGTTTCTGGGAGAAAGAAGCGATATTTTTGTATATCCCTGTGAAGGGGTTTTCCCACATCACGTCTGGCAGGCAGCCGCAGGCTTGCTTCATTCATCTCTATGGGAGTAATAAACACCGCCGATTTAATATGCTGTGAACTCCCATAGAAATCATTGGAGAGAGCCACTTACGCATGGCCATCCCCCTGTTTCCTGCAGCTGCCCAACAGGGCAGAAGTAACATGATGGCAGTACCCCTTTAAACGAGACCTGTGGCCGTTCCTGACAAGTGTGTTTTAGTAAATACTTGTGTTCTCCATGAAATTCTGGAGCATTTTTCCTTATAACTCCATGTCGTGTAGTTCCCCTGTTGTTCCTCCTAGAAATTCATTACTTATTTTGCGGTGTCGCCATGCACAGTCCGTCAGTGCTGATGGACACACCCCTGTGATAACTGGAATGGTCACACACAGCTGACAGATTCAGTCATACATTTCTAGGAGGAATAACAGAGGAATAGCACAACTGTTAGAGAAGAGAAGATGCTCCAGAATTGGTGTTTCATGGGGGACAAAAGGATTTATTAAAACAGACAGGTCAGGAGATGTCCCAGGTCCTCTTTAGGTGTGATGATAGTTGAGGGCCAAGTTACAGATTTTGTGTTAGGGCGCAGGAGCTTCACGTTGGACTAGAGTGCCCGCCTCAGTCATGTATGCCACAATAGCATGATATTAGGCCTTATTCCTCTTCCTTCCATTAATAGATAATACAGGTCAGACACATTTGGGCATTTACTAATACTGTCTTGCACAGATCCCCTTTTTGGAACTATGCCCTGTATGTCCTGTTCTAGTTAGGAAAGATAAGAAAATACGTCATGTGCAAATAGTTTTCCTAGAAACCTGCCTTATAATTTAATATATTGCTCACATTAAAGTGGACGGCTTATGAAGACAACCACTCGCCATATGGACATCATAGTGACTCCTCCCATTTTGAGCCAAAATGTAAAGCCGCCCTGTAGGAATGATTCCTGTTCTGGTGGGCTTCAGCCGTTCTTGAGTTGCATGGACAGCTGTGCATCCAAGTGGCCGTCATGTTTCCTGGTGAAATCTGCTGTTTGCCAGGGTTGTCAATGGTCTCCTAAGACGACCCTTTAAATTAGAGTGCACCCGCCTAAACCATGGCAGATATGTGGATGCTTTGTAACTAGGATGGTCAATAGGGGTCTATAAGGAATGATGCAGGATGTTGGGAGTTCATACATGCCTGCGTTCATTGAGTTCACACTGGCCCAGAAGCAGAACTATTGAGGTAGCAGTCCTCACTGTAATGTCTCAGTTTTGTAGGTAGACCGCCAAGCTGGAATTCACCTTTTTTTGGCACATTACTGGAATGGGCTAAGGTGTGTTTGCCTTTGAGTGCCTTTAGATTTTTATGTATATCAGCTGGTAGTTGCCCAGGAACACCATCTCCTAGAGGTCCACCAAGGACTTGACCACCAGACAAGGCAGCACAGTGCTTAGTAGTGGGGTTCTGGGTTAAAACCTGACCCTAGACATGTGTGCACTCCTCGTGTTTCTTGTGGAACTGATTAACCTAAGATAGAGAAATTTGTGAGCACCATTGAAGGGAATGTGTCATTAAAAATGAGTCATTGTTTAAGTCCCGTTTTTTTTTTTTTTTCATAACTTTCAAATTTTTTAAAAATTCTTAAGTCTTCAGTTTTCATTTTGGGCCCACTGGGCCTAGTTTGCACTGCTTTAACAGCAGTCAAGAGATGTTTTTACAGTAGCTTCATGCACATAGGAAGACTGACTCAGCCCCTTTTTTATGGGAGAGTTTTCTACGCATGCTCTGTGACCTGGGAAGAAGTCACTGTGCAGGGAGGTGAAAGGGGTAAACTGTGACATCTCCTCTTGTGACTGTTGGATCCTGTGTTATCTATTCACACTGGTGTCTCCTTTCAGTTTGTGCTGATAATGAGCAGACAACTGAAAATCTCTCTAAACAGAACAGGAAGTGTCAGACTATTATTAGGCTTAGTGGCCAAAGTGAAAACTGCAGGACTGTAGAATCATTAAAAAAATATTGAAAGTGATCTGGAAAATTTTAAAAAAAGTAACCAAAAATTCTTAAAAAATTTGTTTAACATAAAAACATGAGTTAAACAAGAAGTCATTTTTGATGACACATTCCCTTTAAGAACAGTTAGTGCATCTCAAAAAATAAGATTATCATTAAATATGATAGCAGTAATTTAGGTCAAATAGAGAAACCCATATATTATATAGACTCATTACAGTATGAATTACAATATAATACACTTGTGACCCTATAACAAATAAAAATGTCCTGGAGAACCCCTTTAATTTTCAATGATATTCTAATTTTTTGAGGTGCACTAGTGTATGTTTGTGTCCTTAGCAGAGGGCATCCATACTGATGGTTTATATTTATTTTCTTAAGGTAGTTTTTGCATCAGATTTTCTTATCTGTGGCTTCCAGCCTGCTGCTATTTACTGTATTATCATATTGACCTTCCTTTCCAAATGACTTGGTAAATGGCTTCTAATTAGATGGCTGTGTTTGTTCGGGGCCCGACATCGGCTCTATCGCTGCCCATGCTCTTAGTGGACATAATGTAGAGCGCTAAGGAAGGGCTTGTAATCTTCCACTACAATGCCCCTCTGTATTAAACACAGCCGAGTGCTGCACGGAGCAGACTTAATAAGGATAATCTGATTATCTTTCTTTGAAATACGATTCCAGCGCCGAAATTGTTGCCTTCAAGTTTGATTTAACTTTTTCCACTCAGCAGCAGTTTTCTGCATTGTTCTAGCTTCTTAAATTAGGCTTTTAGATTATCTATGCCGAGCGTCATTTACTCTGACACCGTATACTGTCAGCTGGGAAACACAGGGTATATTTATACCTGCCTCGTGACATTGTGCTGGATACATTGCAGAATGAACCCCGATACTGGGGCCCTTCAGGTATAGCGCCACATACTGCACTCTTCATGACTGCCTATAACGATGGTCTGAGACTGGCGGTATCTTGGCTTAGAGTAGACCTTTTATCTCAGCCAGATAAGTGGGCTGCACATAGAAACACTTTTTACATTGATGGACCATGTTTCCTTTTAGATTTCATATAATACATTATTATTGCCCAGGTTGTGACGCACGCGGTGTTTATAATGTGGAAATTCTACTTTCTCCTTTTTGTGTCTTGTCCCAGTATGTGACTGGTCTGAGTGATTGCTTCATCGTTGTACTGTAATGTGTTATGCCAATTGCCAGTCAGACCAGAGCCTAAGAGGCCTACGCCACAGACCAGAAACTGTTGTTAGGTCTTCGGCTGTCATGTCCACCATCTGCACCCTGAGGTGGTACCGTGGGGTGCTTAAGCAGGGCAGAAAGAGCCACCTCCCTCTGCCAAATTCTTTACATGCCCGGTTTGCTATTAACTCATAGTTGCCAACCCTTCCGTTTTGGGTGGTAGGTTCCCGCTAATGGGGGTCAACTCCCGCCCCCCCGGCAGTAGGCAGCGGGGTTTCTTTAAATGAATGCTGCACCGGAGTAGCGTTAGAACGCTGCTCTGGCGCCACCTGGGCCGTTCCTAAGGGTGGACGCGGCGGGCACCGCTCGCCAGAGGGGGCGGCCGCCCGCCAGCCTCACCTGCCCGGCGATTCTCACTGACTCTGTATGGCCGCATGGAGTCAGTCAGCAGCTGCACGCTCCGTGCAGCTGCTCGTACAGGGAGGAGGCATCGTTCCCGTCCTGCCTTCTCCCCTGTATGTACAGCGCCCGGTGTGCGCCGTACATACAGGTCAGTTTCGAGGGGGGTGTGACGCACAGATGTACTCACTCCCCCTGCGACGCTGATTCTCCTCAGTCAGCAGCTTCTGCCAGCCAGGAGATCTCCGGAGCTGCAGGGAACCAGGTGAGGTAAGTAGATTTTTTTTTATTTTTTATTAGCGATAGGGGCACTACCTGGATAAAGGGGGCATCTACGCATGCCGCCCCTTACAATCTCCTGCTTACTTTGAAAATTTGGCATGTATGTATTAACTGCAGCATCTAAAGCTGGAATCTTAGTAAACTCCATCTCCGGCCATTAGAGCATGCTCCCCAGCATCTATGCGGGAGCTCCGGTGCCCCACGGACTGTATATGACAGCCCAGGAGCTGTTTGTTAGAACGTTGATCAAGTTTGATCACCACTTGGAATCAGCAGGGAAATGTTTCCTTTTTAGGGCAGATTGACTCCTGCCTTATAGGTTCCATATTCTGGATCAAGAGGGGAAAACAAAGTTTTATAACTCCCTGTCCCCCTCCCTTCATCCAGATCTCCTCTCCATCTTTGGCTGGACTTGGGTGGATGTCTTTTTTTTTTTTTTTTTTTTCCAACCGTATTAATTATGTAACTATCATGTTGGGACGGTAGAGTTGAACTATACTTAACAGCAGTCATGTCCATCTTGGTTCTTCACTTAAAGGGGTTGTCTCACTACATTGATTTATCTTACCTCAGTCCTGTTCTCTTGGTTTCACTTTGAATTTAGGGGTGTGTTTACTGGCTTCCACTAGGCTGTAATAGAAGCCAGGTCTGTAGCTATAGCAACCAGCGCTGGCAGATTATCAGGAGAGATCAAACAGGTCTGTAGCTATAGCGACCTGAGGAGCTGATGCAGCCCATACAAGAGGGGATATCTCAGTATAGGTAGGACACTGTTAATGGACATATATTGCTAAGTGACTTGTTTTTGAGAGATCTTTAACATAAAAAGCAGCAATCCTTGTAGCGAGACAACCCCTTTAAGAACTTTGTTAGATAGTGGTGGGCGAGTTTAGCCAGGGGGGGACACGTGGGTCATGTGGACCAAATCAGGTGATTTCACTTATTCTTCACAAGAGTTGGGGCATGTGAACAACCGGTGGGACCTACTGACAAAGGAAGATAATGTGTTATAGCAACATGAAGTACTTTATTTTCCGCTAAAATGCCCCCTTTCCTCTAGGTATGCCCTTGAAAGTAAGAATAAAATGCACTCCGCTTGTCCATTACTGTAAATTATATATGAAGAAATGCCATATCCCCCAATAACATGACACCGAGCCGTTCTATATACAGTAACAAGAGTTCTCCTCCAGTTTCATAGATATTTTGCAGAATAGGTTTGAGTAATGAGACCTTGACATGGTGCTTCCTCTCTGGTATAAATAGTCTTTCCTACATACTCCATATGTTTAAGGGGGAATTTTTCTCCTGGATTTTTTTTCCGAGTTTGCTGTCTGTTTATTTTAACCAGGCTGATAATTTATTTCCCTGGGTTTCAGAGATCAGCTGCCCAGTAGATTTTTCAATGCTTGCCCTCTAAACGTAAAGAAAAGATGATGCATGTAAAAGGGCTCGATCTCTAAAAGTTCTAGTTTATGTATCCACAGGCAAATCTTTATAACTTTATGTAATCGGTGGATTGTGACTGCAAGAAGGAATGAGATGGTTTTATCAAGTGGTTAATGTGCTCTTACTGTTGGCTTTCATTATTAACCCCTTAACTCCCAGGCCTGAAAAGTAGTTAATGACCAGCACATTTTTTTTTAGTTTTTGCCTCCTTGCGTTTCAACAGTTGTAACCAGGGCTGTGGAGTCGGAGTCGGAGGCTATTTTGCAGGAGTCGGAGTTGTCATAAAATGGACCGACTCCCAAACTATATAATAAGTTGGTCCAGTTAGTTCGATGCAATGAACAAGAGGAATTGGGTCCTGCTGCTCCCATATCTTCAGTCTTATCACATGAGGAGTTTAATTGATGACATGGAGCAGGCAAAGCGCTGCCCCAGGGGAAAAGATTCTGCTCCCATAGCAAACAGATTTCAGCAACATTTTTCAACCAGAGTTCAACCATTCATCAAAACTGACTGTGGCTGAGGCAATTCCTTTATACCCTGACATTGTTAGAGATGTTGCCTCTGTGGTCACCGCTTTCCCCCAACCCAAGTTAGTGTAGAGAGGCCGTTCTCTAGCCTGGAAATCATGAGATCAGATGTGAGGTCTTGTATGCAGGATCTGATGGAGGCAATACTATTTCTCAGAACAAATTCAGAGACTTCACAAATGTTCCTGCAGTGTTTTGCATATTTACAATTTTTTTTGTCTCCTAAAGTCATGTCCAATAAATATATTTTACACTGACAAGCAAAATGGTAACAATGGTTTGAACTTGTGACTTTCAGGCTCCATATCTCTCCATCCACTACAGCTTTGTACATGAGGCTACTGTAATTGTATATATAGTCATCTGACCCATATTATACATAAATTGGACTTGCAAGTATTTAGCATCTGTTTAGTTAATTGCTCCTAAAAAGTGTTAATTGTTATTATTTTGTTAGTATTTGGTGAATCCACCTTTGGCTTTCAGCACTGCCTGAATCCTTCAGGGCTCTGAATCAGATTCAAGCATCTCTTGACCAAAATCTGATCCCAGGTGTCTTCCACACATTCCCAATGTTGGTGCAGACTGGACTTGTATACAAATACAGATTTTTCTTCACACAAGTGTTCAAAAGATCAAAACATTGTTACCCTTTTGCTTGTCAGTATCTGTTCTACCTAAATAGCTTGATTATTGTATCATAAGGTGATAAACAGCGGATGTTACCACTTTACTACAGGAAAGTTATCACTTAAACATGCGCCGTGTATGAGGGAGTCGGAGGTTTGGGAAATTGAGGAGTCGGAGTCGGGGCTTCGGCTTGCCGACTCCACAGCCCTGGTTGTAACTTTTTTTTATTTTTTCAATGACGCAGTTGGATGAGGCCTCGTTGTATTCGGGACAAGTTCTACTTTATGGGGGATTAGTTTAAGTTCACTTATTTATTGCAGAATTTTTTTTTTTACAATTATAATTTATTTATTTTTTTACACCATTCACATTCCACACTTGATAACTTGTTAGTTTAATTCTACAGGTTATTACGGTCGTGTGGATACCTAATGTGTAGGGTTTTTTTTGTGTAATGTATGCACATTATTTTTTATTAAATATTTTATTTTTTTTTACACTTTTTATATTTTTTACTTTAAAATCCCATGAAGGGAGAACTGTTTTACTTTTTATTTTTATTTTTTACACTTGGTAATGTATTAGCATATTCATATATGCTAATACATTATAATCTGTGTCAGTCTGACACAGGCAGTGATCAGGACAGCACACAGTGTTTCCTGGTCACCCGGCTTAGTACACAGACAGCTCTAGGGCCACTCTAGGTCCCCAGGGCTGACTGTGCAGCCGTTCCCCGAGCTCTGTCGGGTCACCGGGTGTTCCGATCACCCGACAGAGCAGGGGAACCCTTTAATTGCGCTGCGGTAAGAATCCGCCGCAATCAAAGGGTTAAAGCAGCGGGGTCCAGACCCCTAAGTCTGCAGCGACGCCAAAAGACGTCGCTGCAGAAGAATGACCTGCCGATGCCAAAAGACGGTGCGTGGTCGTTAAGGGGTTAAGAGAAGTATTTTTATCTCAATTTTCAAAGCCTGAGCGTTTTCCAAGAGTCCAGACATTTTTCTACTTAATTGTGATAAATAAAATCCTCTCCATGTTTCTGTAGCCTACATAACACTGATGGCTTTAGCAGCTGCTGACTGACACTGTGTAGTGTTCACTTCACCTAATGACCCAGCGTATCATAAACTAAACATATGCCGCAATACACAATTTCTTTTGATCTATTATAAAATGTAACATTAGCTAACTGCATGCGAGCCCGAAAGACTACAGTCCAAGTTTGTGTCATATTAACACAGATCTTCATTTTCCCTCTCGTAGGATCGTAGCCGAATGTACGACAGCTTGAATATGCACTCACTGGAAAACTCCCTTATTGAAATAATGAGAGCTGAGCACGATCCCTTAAAAGGTGAGTAGACTTGGTGTCCGTAATGTTACGATGTTCACTTTTGTTGACATGTGTAAATCTAAAGGGCTCGTTCCCAAAATAGGTGCGGATCCCAGAGGTCCCATAACTTGTGCATGTGCCGTAAATGTCTAAGAAGGGCTACCTCCTTAGGATGTTAGTAAGATACAAGTATGTGGGTCTCTACCACAGTTTCTTGCTCCACAGTTGGTCCTACCTGACCCAACAATGTGCATTAGAAGGGTTTTTCCTACAGAAGAAAAGTCTGTAACTCACTACACCAAGTTCCATTCATTTTTTTGCTGTGATTGCATTAGGGTATGTTCACACGGCGTATTGGGCCACGTATAGTACGCGCTGCAATACGTGGCGTGCTTTGGAAGCATGCGCTTATCAGCGTGTAATTCCAAAGCACGGGGGGGGGGGGGGCGGCACCTGGCCGGCCCCATAGACAAGCGCCGCTAACAATTGACATGTCACTTTTCTCCCCCGGCGTACAATACGATCGTATTGTACGATGCGTAATTCATAGTTCTCTATGAGAGATATGAATCAACGTAATTATGGGCCGCATTTCGCCGTGTATAAAGCGCAATACGCGCCGGAATATGCGCGCAATTACGCTACAAAATAAGCCGTGTGAACATAACCTTAACCTTCTCGAGTTATTTTCATTAGATTTAAATGATAGAAAAAACTTGGCTTTTATTAACTTTTCATAAATGTATCAGTGTAGTTTTTTTCTAAGGATATTTCTTTATCTCCAATACCTGTTGGACAGCAACACGAAGTTTGGATGACAATATTTTTATTTTACTAGACCTATTATTCACCTTTAGATCCAGTTCTATTTGCTACTAAAAAATGTGCATGAAGCATCTGCACCACAACTGTTAACCCAGCCATAAAGACAATTCATTTTTTTGTTGGAGGTGCTCTTTTTTCATACATGGTCATGCTGAGTTCTCTAGAGCAATAGCCATAATGGGCAGCATGTATGAAACTTGGAGTGTAGAATGCGACAGTGTGTATGAAGCTGTCATATGTGGCTTCATAAATCTGGCGTGGAGTATGCCTTGCATAGCATATCTTTGACACATTCAAAAGTGCTGTGCCTGGTGCAGGTTTTGGCATACGGCTGTTCATACATCTGTAGAACTGGGCTACAACAGTTTTTGGGCGCATGATGCGCCCAAAAAAATGCAGCATTCCTATTTATACATGACACTCGATGACTTTCTATGTTGGCTATTAGAGCTTGTCTCCAGTAAGGTATAAAGACATGGGATTCCTGGTAGGCCAACTCCTTCAAGAGATTGGTTCCTCTAACATAACTCCTTCATAATTGGTAAATGTTTTAGGTCTTTGCTCAAGCTGAATGGTCATAGGTGCCATGAAATTGAAGCCAAGAAACTCACGGACCCCATTGTATTTAAGTGGAGCTTGTTGAATGTCATTTGGATCCATTTTATGACAGATTTGACACTTCATTGCAGCGTTTCTTAGAAAGGGGAAACCACTACACAGATGTGAACAACGCCTAACTTTCATATATATGATGTTCATGTGTGTAGTACAACTACACTATATGTACTATTTTGCCATAGGCAAACTTAAACTCTATCAGTTCTCAGTCTATAAAACACTAAAACGTAACTTTTATTATGTATAACACTAAACCTCGATACACACTATTTAAAAACCTGATTTCTAACCTCATCATGTAACCCTTTCTACTTCTGAAGGAAGGAATAGCTCCTTTTCTATCATCAAGTCTGGTGGAACACCACCTATTAACAGGAAAGCCTTATATATACAGCAACTTACTAACTCCAGTACGGGATCCCAAGCCTCCTACTTGGGCAGTCACCCCCAATCTAATGGACACAAAACAAATAAGGCCCCCTTGTGACACCCTCTGCAGCGGGTGACACTTGTAGACAGAGGGGAGAGATCACTATTTAAAACGTCATGCCTGACCTCCCCGACATGTTTCACCAGCTAACCTGGCTTCATCAGGGGTTAGAGGTCTGGTCCCATGTGGTCAAAGCTCATTTCCTTTTATATCATGTTAGGTACACCCCCTATTCAGGTGCTCACCAATTAGCCATCAGAGAATCCACAAAACCCACTCTCCTGCACGCACACTAATAAAATGTGCTGCTAATGCTGCCACCATGCTCCCATGACTAACAATCCTCAGACAAGTTCACCATCTCCATAGCGGGCTTGCGCCCTATCTTACCATGCTGCCCGTGTACTGTAGCAATGGACATTTCTGCCCTGACTGTGATGGACTTCCATCCCACTTCTCTCATATTATTTTTTGGAGACTATAGTACTACTACTACACACAGTATCTAGATCAGGGGTGTCAAACTGCAGCCCTCCAGCTGTTTGGAAACTACAACTCCCATCATGCCCACTGTTAGAGATGATATAAATGCATGATGGGAGTTGTAGTTTCCCAACAGCTGGAGGGTCACAGTTTGACACCCCTTATCTAGATACTGAGTGTGTAGTTGTACTACACACCTAAGCATCATATCAGTGCTCACTTGTAACAAGACATCTCCAACTGTGTAAAGACCTAAGATGCTTATAGAGGACCTGTGGCCATTCCAGTTATGTTCAACATAAAATCAATATTCAAGGCTTCTATTTTGTTTACTTCATTCTTTATCTTCAAACAAATACAAACGTCATTTATATACCAACACTAGCTATGTAGCAATGCTTACAAACTTTTCCTAAAGTCCTGGTAGTACTGCAGCTTGTCTGGTCTTTCACCTAGTTCATGTCCACATGTGGAGAATCTTTGCATGTCCATAAGTGTAGTACGTTAGGACTCCCAACTAGAGGGACGTTTCGGAAGTCTCTCTACTTTCCTTTCTCATGCTTGAAGCATTGCTACATAGCTAGTATTTGTACGTAAATGAAGTTTGCTTGAAGATAAAAAGTGAAGTAAACAAAATATAAGCCTTGAATATTGATTTATGTTGAAGGTGTACTACTAAGGGCTTGTTCACACGACGTTTTTGTGATCCGTTTTACGGATCCGTTTTACGAATCCGTAAAACGGATCTGACAATTGTCAGTGTGATTAACATTGCTTTCAATGGCAAAAGCGCATCGCTGTTCACACGAGTGATTGCGTTTTTCGCGATCCATTTTTCGGATCCGTTTTAAGAATTGACATGTCAATTCTTCTTGCGTTTTACGCAAGAGAAATCCCCATAGGAAATAATGGAGTGCGCTTTTGGCACCCCGAAAGCGGATGCAAAAGTGCAGCATACATTTGGGTGCGTTTTGGATCCGTTTTTGATGCCAAAAACGCATCCGTAAAACGCATTGGATTTAAATTAAATATAAAATTTTAATATTATGTTTGGGTTATATTTAGTTTATAAATGTATGTAAATATATATATATATATATATATATTTATATAATATATATATATATATATATATTATTTTATATATAATTCTATAAAATTTAAATGTGATATATAAAATATGTATATTAATAGTAATATTAAAAGTAAAATTTATTTTATATGTACATAAAATATATATAATATTATATATGTATAATATATATATATTAATTTATAAATATTTAGTTTAGAAATGATTTAGTTTGTACATGATTGTTATTAATTTACATGGGGTGGGTTTGAAAACTATTGGTTGATTAAAAAAAAAAATAGGGGGAGGGCGGGTTCTAAAATCATAGGTGTATGTACAGTTGATTGACACTAGGTAAAAAAAGGTTTTTTTCTTGGTCATTGATAGGTTATATTATATTTAAATTGCAGTTTGATAGGTTGATTTAAATAAAGCATTGAAAAAACGGATCCGTAAAACGCATCCAATACGCATCCAAAAAGGGATCAGCTGTTGCGTTTTCTGGATCCGCTTTTTGGATGCAGTTTGCATCCAGTTTTCGCAGGTTAAAAAAGGATCAGTTAAACGCATCCAAAACGGATCCAAAACATCGTGTGAACAAGACCTAAGGGTTGATAGAGAGGAAACCCTGCATCAGGGCAGACTGGAGTACAGGTGTATGTTTAAATAAACCGCTAGTAGTCAATAGTGTCATTGCAGATATGCCCACCCACCCCCAATTGGGACAACCTAGAAACCAGCAGATGTGATTGGAAAACCAACACTAGGTTAAGTAATGTATTTATCCTAAGATAACAATAAGAATTAAAGTCAGACAAAGTGTCCTATGAGGCATGAAGCGCATAACTTGATTTTTCTTTTCTAATAAATACACTCCTTTATTTAATATAATGAGTAATAGCGCTTTTTGTTCCTGCAAGATAAGGGTGAATTATGCAGGATGGTAAAAGGAGTCTAAAGATGCCTCTGTGTCATCTGCCCATTTCTGCATAATGCAAAACCTTAAAGGGGTTGTCTCATATCAAAGTTCCATAGGATGCATGAATGAAATAATGCTGCTTTGCTCTGTCACTTCCTGGTCAAGCTGTTTGTAATTAGCATATGAGCTCTGTGTATTTAGACCTCTGCTATCTAGATAAATCTCATGCTGTCAGGACCAGAGAAGCTTCTGAGTTAAAGTAAACTGCAGTAATTACTGGCTTTTGTCTGAAAGATCAGATAACAAACAAACAAGCTCACACTGTCCGAAGTTCTGTGCTGCACCACCTGTGATTACGTCACTCCCTGCTATCAGATAGAACAAACAGCAGGGGGGGGGGGAGAGGAGAAGTACACAGGTAAGTCTCTTGGGAACCAGAGAGCGCAGGAGGTGATAAAATCACTTGTAGCTCCTTAACAAAAAAAAAAAATGAACAACGCAATATATTGGGGAAAACGTCTTCATTTAGTGATCCCAACATGTTGAAAGCTGATCTTTGTAGCGAGACCACACCTAAAATTTAGAATTTTATTGCCTCCTGCATGTGAATTACTATTGAAGTCATCTGAGCATGTTATTCCTGCCAGATGCAGAGCTAGAACTGTCTCTCAGTAACTCACATTTTTATGTTTAAGGCATTTTTTATGATTTTTTTTTTTAAATTTTATTTTCCATATCGCTTTCAATATTGTAAAAAAAATTCTTAAGTCCTGCAGTTTTCTCTTTGGCCACTAAACCTTTAATAATCTGACACTTCCTGTTCTGTAGAGAGAGCTTTTCAGTGTCTGCTCATTATCAGTAAAAGCAGGATCAAACTGAAAGGAGACACCATTGTGTACAGATAACACAGAATCCACCAGTCACAAGAGGAGATGTCACGGCTTCCCCACCCTGCACACTGACTTCTTCCCAGGTCACTGAGCATGCCTAGAAAACTCTCCTCCAGTTAGTGGGATTGAGTCAGTCTTAGGCTATGTTCACACGGCGTATTCTGAGACGTATTTCAGCCCGTAATTTGCGCCGTACTGCGCAAATTATGGGCTGAGATACGTCCCAGTCATTACGGTTGTCCACAGTTCTCATAGAACTACGGATTACATCTCCTCTCCCTGCTCACAGAATACGCCGAGCGGAGAGAGAAGTGACATGCTACTTATTCACAGCGTATATGCGCCGCGGATAATGCATGTCTATGGGGCTGGTGAGCTGCCGGCCCCCACGCCCCTGTACACACGGCGTAATTGTGGGCGAAATACGTCCCGCAATTAAGCCGTGTGAATATAGCCTTAAAGGGGTTGTCTCGCTACAAAGAATAGCTTTCAAATTCTAGGGAACACAAAATAAAGACATTTTCCAAATATATTGCTTTGTTCCTCTATTTTCCCTAAGGAGATACAAGTGAATTTATGACCTCCCTGGCTATTTCAGTTCCCTCAGTAACCAACCTGTAAACAATTCTCCCCCTGCTGTTTGTTCAATGAGATAACAGTGAGTGATTTCATCACACAGGTCTCAGCAGTGTCTGTGCTGCTCAGCAGTAAAAAGCTTGATTTATGTAAAATAAACAGAACTGTAATTAGGGCTTTTGTTTTGGTGATCAGATAAAGCATTCTGAGAGCAGTTGAAAAGCTGCTTAGCTAATCTGATCTAATTAGCAACTGAAAGCACGGAGCAGGGAGCTGTATGCAAATGAGTCAGTCTGAACCAGGAAGTGACAGAGTATTTCATTCATGCATTCTCTGAAACTCTGTAGGGAGACAACTCCTTTAAGGTTCCTATGTGCATGAAGCTGCTGTAAAGTATCTCTTTGCTGTTATGGCAGTGCAGGCAAGATGGCTGCTCCCAATAATCATCTACAGACAACCGAATTGAGAAATCTGCAATCAGAAAATTAAAACGGCTAAGAAGCAGGGAATATGGATCAGGGTCTTGTTTTTATGAGTACAAAAAAAGTCAACAGATTCCTTTTTAATCAGGTCTATGTAGTGACCAGACCAGTGGTTTGCATACAGAGTGCACTATGTGCTCAGTTTTTACAGTATGCCACATTAGGTACATTATACAGGGGTATTTTTCAGAATACAGTGGTCCCTCAACATACAACATTGGTTCTAGAATGACCATTGTATGTTGAAACCATAACTGTGGAAATCAGGTAATTTTTTCCGAGGCCCCAAAATGTCACCAACATAATACAACACGGAGTTAAAAATAATGAAGCAGATAATTAATCCAGATAAAGCAAATCCTTACATGTAACAGAAAGAATTGTTGGAAGCTGGAAACCACTTTATATGTTGAGTTTAGAAGCTTCTTTGGGTCATGTACCTTATACACTATGTACCAGGAAAAAGAAAAATGGGACCCCTTACCTGGTACCTAAAGAAGCCTCTCATTCTGGCACATGTAAGAACAGTACAGGATATGTGGCACTGTACTGTAGAGAGGAGCTACTAGACCACCAATCACTGCATGCACCTCACTAATACATGTAAGAGCAGTACAGGACATGTAGTAACGCACTGTACTGTAGAGAGGGTCTACTATACTGCCAATCACTGCATGCACCTCACTAATACATGTAAGAGCAGTACAGGACATGTAGTACCACACTGTACTGTAGAGAGGCGCTACTAGACCGCCAATCACTGCAT
The DNA here is from genome assembly GCA_025379985.1 of Phyllomedusa bahiana. Taxonomy (NCBI): domain Eukaryota; kingdom Metazoa; phylum Chordata; class Amphibia; order Anura; family Hylidae; genus Phyllomedusa; species Phyllomedusa bahiana. Next base: position 121,185 of record JAODAL010003555.1, read on the forward strand.
GCACCTCACTAACACATGTAAGAGCAGTGCCGGACATGTAGCACCGCACTGTACTGTAGAGGCGCTACTAGACTGCCAGTCACTGCATGCACCTCACTAATACATGTAAGAACAGTACAGGACATGTAGTACTGCACTGTACTGTAGAGAGGCGCTACTAGACCCCCAATCACTGCATGCACCTCACTAATACATGTAAGAGCAGTACCGGACATGTAGCACCGCACTGTACTGTAGAGGAGCTAAAGACCACCAATCACTGCATGCACCTTACTAACACATGTAAGAGCAGTGCAGGAGATGGAGTTGTAGTACAGCACTGTACTGTAGAGAGGCGCTACTAGACCGCCAATCACTGCATGCTCCTCACTAATACATGTAAGAGCAGTACAGGACATGTAGTACCGCACTATACTGTAGAGGGAGCTAAGACTGCCAATCACTGCATGCTCCTCACTAATACATGTAAGAGCAGTACAGGACATGTAGTACAACACTACTGTAGAGAGGCGCTATAGACCACCAATCACTGTATATACTTCACTAACACATGTAAGAGCAGTACAGGACATGTAGTACAACACTACTGTAGAGAGGCGCTATAGACCACCAATCACTGTATATACTTCACTAATACAGAGGTTTTACTGGTAAAACATTTATGATAATCGGCTGGATCAGTATTTGGGACATTGTATGTTGAAACCATGTCCTAGAAAAGATAATTGTATGTTTAAAATATTGTATCTTGTTGCCATTGTAACTTAAGGGACCACTCTACTGTTACTGTCTCATATTGTAGCATGGTAGTGGTTTAGGGGCCTAATATGTCTTGGCAGGTTCCGTATCATCAATTAGATGCAGATAAACCACCAGCTGATTTCATTTTACATGATTGGACATTTGGCTCTTGTCTCCATAAATGAGTGACTTTTCGGATTCATGCCACTTATGTGTCCCGTTCTTGTGCTTCCATGACCGCCATCTAGCCTCGGGCACCGTGCCCTTTCTTCTCCAGGGCTTTCTGAGCTTGAAAGCCTTGGCTTGTTCTTGGTTGGTAATGTAGGTGCCCCCACCATTGAGTAGTCCTTGTGTCCCGGAGAGTCTGAGGCAATCCAGATTCATAAATGCTAACATTTACATGCCGCTGGCCAGCTCCGTGGCTGGGAATGTGTATGTGTGTACTCCTAAGCACATTCTTCTGCCGAAAGAAAGCAAGCCTTTGTGTTTAGTAATAACTCCCCTCTCATCGGAATAATGAAAACAAGCTCGGACAGTGCATCCTGTGTGCCGGGCCACAGAACCGGGGAGAGAGTGCCTGGAATGTGAGGCACGTGGGGCACAGCGCGCGCCTATGACTAAGCAGCTTGTCTATGTGTATGTTTTGGCACATACAGAAAACTCTTGTATTTTCGTACACCCTGTGCCTTCCCCCATGCACTCTAGCATGTCATTGGATGTATACACTGCCTACATATATCTCATTCACACAGTCAAGGGATCGGGGCAACATTTTGGTAGATTTCGGGAATATCTGCCTTGACGTACCATGCACAGATGTAACCTAGAATAACGTCATGCACCTTTTTACTATATACAAGACTGGTGCTAGGAACACAATAGACCTAACCATATTCTTTGTTTTAAATTTGTGTGACTTTGATAACCAACACTGGACTGCTGAAATGGTTGGTCATACTCCATTTTATCAGCCAGATGTTGACAAGAACTCTGTATGGTGCCACAAATGGTTTTTATACCATTTTGGTTTTTTTTTAAACTTTTTTTGCCAGTTCATTTTGGCTGATCAATGATGGAAAATACAAATACTTTAAACAGGGGCTGCGATGGATGCTTAGTAGTGGTATCCATCACCCAAACACTAATATGGGATCCGTTCAATGGATACATGGTGCGCTTTGTCTAACGTATCTATTAAATGGACGGCATTTTAGTCCATGGGGGATGAATGTCGGTGTTGGGCATCTGTTTTACAGATCCATCACCCATACGCTATAATGACGTATGTTAAGTGAGTACATCATGAAAAGAAATTTAAAAGGCTTATGACCTATTCATTAAACAGGTGCCTGTAACTCATGCCATACAACATTCACCACCAATAGGTAGTGTTACTTGAATCGGTCCCTGTTTGGTTTGACAACGGTTTAGATGAACTTGTGAAAAAATTTGGGTTGGGGTCATCCTGAACCTATTTTTAATTTTTTTAATGCTAACCATTACCCAAATCTTTCGCTGTGGCAAAAGTCAGGTTTTTTTTAAATGCATTTTTACAGTGATCACAGCACATGTCCCTTTTGTTTAGTGAAGCTAATCTTGTTAGAAATAATTAGTTTACTTCGTTCTGCAGCACATCCGGTCTCATCTCACTTCTGGTTTACCCCAACCACAGTGTTTCATGAACTGGAAGTAAAGTCGGGCTAGTAGTGAGTAGTGTTGATCGATCAGTTCTAGAAAAATTAAGTTCGAGTAGAACATGTCTCTTTTTTTATTTTTTTTATTTCGGAACCCGAACTGAACATTTTACTGTTCGTTTGAGTAAAGTTCGAGTTCGATGCAACTTTCTGCACTTTTGCCGGCCATCCAATCAAGGCAGAGCACAGTAAAGTGTCAAAAACATCATCGCTGAGGTGTAGGTCTCTCATTGGCTGCTAAAATCACATGACCATGTTATATATATTTCACTGTATTCCCTTGTGAATGCCATTTTCAGCTCACACTCTGTACATTTTCCTCTCCATAGACATCAATAGTTAGGGAGTTTGGTATTGCTGGCTGCATCTTTCCCACACCCAGAAGCTGTTATTTGGCGACATTTGCAGGCTCACATAACACCTATCTCTCATATACATGGATATATATTATACAGAGTGCTTGGATTTGCTAAATTACACTCCGTGTCTAAAAGGTCTGTTTTTGCAGTATCTGGGGTGAAATCATTGTATAACACACTGTCTATAATTCTCTTATACAAAGAAATATATTCTAAATAGTGGGTGATTGGTGAAAATTATGAAGAACAGTTCATTTTGGCAGTTTTGGTGGTTCAGTAATTTTATAATACACCATCACCAAATCTCCTATGTGTCAAAGGGGCTCTTGGGCCCCCTCAGGATGCAGGGCCCCATAGCAGCTGCTACCGCTGCACCTCCTATAACTACGCCCCTGCTTGCAAGCTGTCCTCACCTTTTCAGTTAACCATTGAAAGGAATGAAGTGTTTTAGCCTCTCAATTTTTTTCTGTCACTCTCAGAGACAAATTTTCTTCTCTGAGTTGTTCCACGTATCCAGTCTACTGTTAGGCCATGTTCACACCTTGTGGACGGGTGCGGGAGCGGGGGAGTGAGGACGGGGACGTAATTACGCCCCGCAATTACGCCGTGTGGACGGGGGCGGGAGCGGGGGAGTAAGCAGGGGGCCGGCACTTCGCCGGCCCATAGACAATCACTGCTAGCGGCGCCTATACGCCGCTAGAAAGTGACATGTCAATTATCTCCTAGCCGCCCGGCGGGGAGAGGAGACGTAATCCATAGTTCTCTATGAGAACTGTGAATTACCGTAATGAATGGGCCGTTTTCGGCCCATAATTGGCGCACTTCGCCGCGTAATTACGGACCGAAATACGGCCCATTTTAAGCCGTGTGAACATAGCCTTATGGATGGTGATTCCAGCTTCTCCTCACCTGTATAGGTATAAAAATTAACCCATTGACTTTAATGAGGTTCTAGTTCGACTTGAACTGAACATCACTACTGTCCTAAGTTCTACTCAAACTAGAACATTTTACTGTTCGATCATCTCTAGTAGTGAGGTAAAACTAGAAGGGCTGCGGAATCATAAGTTCATTGTAGTGACACCTAGAAAACCCTAACCTCAACTGAAGGCAAAGGTTAGAGTCCATTTTTTTTTGGACATTTAGGGCCGGTTCACACGGCTTATTCAAGCCGTAATTGTGGGACGGGTTTCGCCCGCAATTCCGGCTTGAATAAGGGGCGGGGAAGCTGCCCGCTGGCCCCATAGACAATGCATTATCCACGGCGCGTATCCCGCGGGATAATGTGCATGTCACTTTCTCCCCCCGCGGCGGATTTGCTGAGCGGGGAGGAGAGACGGAATCCACAGTTCTCTGAGATCTGTGGATTACCGTAGTTACTGGGACGGATTGGAGCCATATTGCAGCGCAAATACGTACGGCTCCAATCCATCCCAGAATAAGCCGTGTGAACGGCCCCTTATTGGTGTTTTTTTTTTGTTTTTTCTGCGAAGTTTTATTCCAGCCAACCCAATTCAAATTGCTAGGATTCTCGTTAAATTTGACAACAATGCAAGCCTGAAGCGCAAAACTACCCCTAGGCTATCAAGGTTTAAAAAGCTATGCATTTAAGATAAATATTTTTTACAATATACTCTTGTGTATGGAATAGTATAGTCTAAGCACATAAAAACGCTCTTATCTCATGACTAAAGTAAAATCTGTTGACCAATGTCTTTAGAAAAAAGTCTTCAATTTATGTTTAAAAATAATCTCTGTGCCCTCAATAAGGCTACGATTGCATCTTTACTGGACTCTCGAGCGTCTGTCTACCTTGTGACGGTACAATGTGTTCCCGGTCTTCATTTCACTACATTACTAAAAACACAGACCGCACTTGGCAGAGGTGGTTGTGCCAGCACAAGGAGCTAGCACCATCTTGGACCTGGAGCTCCTGTTTGCACTTCAACAAAACTCTGTTCAGCAATTCACAGGTGGTGGCACAGCTCTGACACCCTTTCCCAGGCACCCTATCCACCCTCCAATATTCCTTTAAAGGGGTTGTCTCGCTACAACTATTAGCTTTCAACATGTTGGGATCACTAAATGAAGACATTTTCCAAAAATATTGCGTTCATTTTTTTGTTGTTGTCAAGGAGCTACAAATGATTTTATCACCTTCTGTGCTCCCTCTGGTTCCCCAAGTGACCGACCTGTGTAAACCCCCCTCCCCCCCCCACCGCTGTTTTTTCTATCTGATAGCAGGGAGTGACATCATCACACAGGTCACACAGCACATAACTCCAGACAGTGAGAACTTGTTTGTTATCTGATCTTTCAGACAAAAGCCAGTAATTCCTGCGGTTTACTTTAACTCAGAAGCTTATGGTCCTGACAGCATGAGATTTATCTAATTAGCAGAAGTCTGAATACACAGAGCTCATATGCTAAATACAGACAGCTTGACCAGGAAGTGACAGAGCAAAGCAGCATCACTTCATTCATGCATCCTATGAAACTTTGAGATGAGACTATCCCTTTAAAGAGGAGCATAATACCAATGTGTCCATCGGTAAACATGAGTATGACACCCCCCCCCCATCTAAAGTGAATAAGCAGCGAATACAAAATCAGATAATAGATACACAATATCAGGCCAATATATCTTAGTACAAAGAATATGAATGTCACATAGTATTATAGACAAGAAATATCTACCACTGGAAACCACCTCAGGGAATAGGGTACAGGCTGATAGCTCCAACACCTGTTTTTCATGCCAGTTGCTTCTTCAGGGAACATGTAAAGTAATGTGAAGGTTCCTAACATACTGTATAAATAGGTAAGGACACTTGGTGCCCAACGTAGTGTGGCGCTAATTCCAGCATACCCAAACAGGCTCACCGAGAAACTGTCCCACGCAGACGCTGCCAGGAAACTCCCTCCACGTGTTAGGCCTATGTGTGTGACAAGCTGGGAAGTGTCCTGTTGCCATTTTTGAGGTTGCACAAAAAACAATGGATAACTGAGAATCATGCTGTGTCTGCAGGAGAACATAATCCAATAAATGACACTATGGGCGACATGTATGTATTTTGGCGCCCACTCGCCATTTTTTTCCGTGCATTTGTAGCATAGAATGTGCCTGAATCTATGAACCTGTTCTACAGCGAGTCATAGATTTAGCGCTTTCTAGCTACAAAGCGACACTTCAGGCTCAGGTAAACCACTTTTAAAGTGCTCTCCCTGTTCCAGCAGTAATGCGCCTGCATTTGCTGTACTGAAGCTATAAATCGGTAGCTTCATACAATTATAGTGCAACACGCCTCCAGCACGCCCCCCAATCCTAGGCGCATTACAAAGTGCCGCAGGCGCTCGGTAATGCGCATAATATCGGAGTGCGCCTGGTTAAAAATCTATTAAAGGGGTTGTCTCACTACATTGATTCATCTTACCTCAGTCCTGTTTTCTTGGTTTCACTTTGAATTCAGGGGCGTGTTTACTGGCTTCCTACTAGGCTGCAGTAGAAGCCAGGTCTGTTAGCAATAGCTCACCTATCAGGAGAGATTGAACAGGTCTGTAGCTATAGCGACCTAAGGAGCTATGCAGCCCATACAAGAGGGGATATCTCAGAATAGGTAGGACACTGTCAATGGACACATATTGCAAAGTGACTTGTTTTTGCAAGATCTTTAATATAAAAAGCAATCCTTGTAGTGAGACAACCCCTTTAACCTTCTTTCATCCGAATTAATTGGATGAGGTATATAATACGGACCTATGGTGGCGCTCAAGCAGTAGGTATGCAAACCTAAAAATCTATAGAGAAGGGCTGCGCCAGTTTTCGGACTGAAAAGACGTCAGACTTTTGGCGCAGTCCCGTACATACATGTCGCCGTATATGTCTAACGCACTAAGGAAATATGTATTTTATGAAAACTACCATGTGCTATTGTATCAGCTATGGCCCTTTGCCTGCCTCCATAAGAACACATTTCGGCTGCTATATTACCCAACTGTAGAAGTGCACAGGTAGCATTGGTGCAGTATTCATGCATCAGTGGGACCTGAAGCCCTTCTCTGTTCTTTGCGGCAAGTTGTTGTTTTGGTTTGTACAGCTGTGGATGTGAATGCGTAAATGAACTATTGTCCTTCTTCTTATATTCTTGTTTATTGTACGGTCAGTGTGGCCGCGGCGCACAGTGGGAGCACTATGTCAATGTTGGTTTAATTCTGAAATCACCTGGAGCACATTTCCTGGACGGATAATGATATTTTTTTCCTAGTTTGTAGCTGCTAATGCACACACAGCCAATATGCTTTAAAGTGGATCTCAGGTTTTGTACAACCGTGCATCTGCGTATTATGGTCACAGTTGAGTATTTAGAAATGCCAGATACATCCTCAGTTGGAGAGCACACGAGTGGTGTCTGCGCCTTAGATCTGGGTCAGGACGTTTCCCCTCTATCCAAATTTTGCTGGCGATTGTGGGAAGACCCTGCAAGCAATTGCCAGCTTCTTTTCCAGGAGAAGGAAGCGGCATTCATTGATCAAATGCACTTCCTTTTTCCAGGCTGGCAATCGTTTGCCCAATTGGCACACAAATACCAAACTGTCCCAACACGAATCTGAAGTGCAACGCTACTCACAAACCATAGAAGGGGTATAACAAAAAAAGGATAAGCTCAAAAGGGGTAATGTTTCTCATTGTCGGTGTGTGGAGACTTATTTGCCTTGAACACTCCACTGTAATATATTCTAAAAGGCCGATAGGAAAAGAGCGGGGACTTCTGCATCCCGTATTGGATGTAGCGTTCCTCAAGTCACATCCGACTCACTGAGCCTTGCAGTGTGAAGACACTGTAGACACTGCAGACAGCTGTTTTAGGATGTTGCTCCTCATCAACACAAAGTAGGGTACTGGCTGACTAGGTGAGAGCAGGGGCGTAGCTATGGGGCGTGCAGGGCCCTGAAGCCTAAGGGGGCCCAAAGACTCCTCTGCCTCTTAGGAAGGCACCAGTATTAATAAATGGTGCATGGTATGTGGGGGCCCTTTAATCAATTTTACACTAGAGTTCAGGAGATTTAAAAGGGTTTAGCCACGGTGTAATGTTGACGTGGGATCCTCCAAAATGGGTATTTAATCACTTTTCTAAATATATGTGATTAAAAATATTGCAGCCTGAGAGAGCTACAGGCTGCCTTACCTGCCCTTAGTTACTTAAAAGCTTGCACTAGATACGATCTGACAAGAGCTTCTGGCCGGGCTTGCGCAGAGAACACTTCTTATCTGATGAGAGGGAGCTGAAGGCACCGGGTAGAAATATGTTGTCTATTGTATACAGAATCCACTAGTTGTAGTGTGATTATCCGAGTAGATCCCTGCTTTATCTGATGACAGGGAACATGAAGCCTTTCCAGAGGCTGAAGAAGCTTTCAAGAGGCTGTGGAGAAAGCTGTTGTCTTTTGTATACAGAATCCACTAGTTGTAGTTTGATTATTTGAGTGAACATTTCACACGATCCCTTATGCATGGCTCTGTGCTCTGGCTGTGTCTCTCTCTCTCAGCTCTGTGGCTTGTTTACATTTGCTTCTTAGCAGATAAGGCACGTCCTGGCAAAACCCCTTTAAGCTACGCCTCTGGGTGAGAGGCAAGAAATTTAGCTCAAAAGGGTTAAGGTTTCTCGTTAGGGAGAGGCACCATGTCAGTGTGTGGAGATTTATTTGCCTTGAATGCTCCACTGTTATTTTAAATATATTCTAAAAGGCTCATGGGACTCTGTAGCGCCCTGTATTGGATGCAGCGTTCCTCAAATCACATCCAAAACTCTTAGCTGTCTGCAGATGGACTAACTGGCATCCCTTTCACATTGCAAGGCTCAGTGAGCCGGATGTGACTTACAGGGGTTTTATCCTTTATATATAAAATCATGCCATCACTTGGACCATCATCATCTCTCATCACAGATGTATAATTATTATCCCCTGATGAACCATATCTTGGGGAAACGCGTCGGGACTTATGTCTGTGTTCTTTATGTATGTTACTGTATAATTTAGTTAGTTAGGGTGAGTCGCCGAGAGGTGGGGTCGCCCTTTTCGGGGCGAGTGCTCTATCTGGATAGGACAAGTATAGTGATGGCGATAGTGCCTTTTCTATTATATGGTATATACTGGTGCAATGGGGCAACGGAGTCTACTGTGACAAGGTCTTCAGAACCGTGAGTTTTTGACCACATTTTTGACCACATTTTCCTCCCTCTTATAGGGGCACTTCTCCCTGCTAATAGGTATTTGGTACAATGTCTTTTTTGCTGTGATTAGCTAGACATTGTCCACTTGCTTTTGTATTTAGGTACTGATATACACCGGGTACTTTATACATATACAGTTGTATATTTGTATAGTGGCTATATGTGTGAGGCCATTTTTATGTATAGAGGATAATTATTTTAATGCATATCTATTAAAGATTATTGTTTTAGGATTTTTTCTTTTGATCTGTGAGACGGTTTTCTATATTGCTATTATTATCTCTTTTTTTTCTGTGAGTTGTTACAGGGGTTTTAACACAAAGTAAAATTGATGTGAGAAGCTTTCAAATTAAATAATAAACATTTTCACCATTCATCATTTATAAAACATTCTGCACCATTTTTGTTTTAGCCGCTCCCTTAGTGATCCATAGTGTACAGCTCATCACTAGGGGATATGACATAGGGATGAGAGCTCCTGGTTGCACATACTCAAACATCACCTACTCTCAGGCAGCTACTGTCAGTCTCTCTGCCTAGTAATCACAGTAATCACTGCAGAGTGTGAGTGATTAGTCCAACAATGCAAAAAAAAATAAAAGGAAAAAGAAACTTCAATCGGGTATCTGCATAGAGAAAAAAAAAATCCACATGTTTAGTTCCTGCAGGGATTTGGACCGAAGTCCCCTATGTTGAAAGGCAAAAGTGCTAACCACTCAGCTACATTGTAGCTAATCACAGCTCTTTACATAAGCAGACTTTTGTTTGACTAGGGAGAGCACACTGTGGGGAACAGCATGGTGATTTCAAGCCTGCTGGGTCACATGATATGCAGTTCAAACCAATCATACACACCCCATTTTGAACACATTAAAAGCTGAAGCAGGACAAACCAGGCATTAAATGCCTTCGTGGTAAAACCCCTATAATGAACGCTGCATGCAATGCAAAGGCAATGCTTTAATAAATTGAAGGGGGAAAATCTCTCCTTAGGGAGAGCCACCAATAAATTGGTCGGTGTGAGGATTTACGCACCTTTCAGACCTCACTGACTGTTTTGCATAAAGCAAAGGCTTATGGGAAAATAGCTGAGGAGCTCAACAGCGCCCTCTATTGGATGTAGTTATCCTTAATTCACATGTAGTTCGCAGGAGCCTAGCAATGTGAAAGGGATTTAAGCCAAACCAGTTAAGTCCATCTACAGACAGCTGTTTCGGGGTATTTGTCCCTCATCAATAAATTAAAGTCACAAAGGCTCAGTGACTTACGATTATTATATTTACCAGTGATTTCTTTTTATGGAAATTCCCTTTAATTTTATACGTTGTGCCTGGTTTAGCTTGTATGTGGCTTTTAGTAGTGCAGGACAGTGCCAGGAATGTCCTCTTCAGGGCAGGGATACATAGGAGCCTATTCCAGGAATGTCCCAACATGAAGAATGATTGTTTTGTGTGAATAATGTTTCTGCCTGTTGGTTTATTGGCTACATGAGAAATCCGCCTGCTGCTCTGGATTTGGAGGGGGTAACCAGGCAGCAGAAGTGAGGGACAGATCTCCGGAGCTCAGCACATTTCAGCAAGGGGCACAGTGCTTGTCCTATTGGATCACATGCAGAGGTGTAACGCTAATCATGACTTAACCCTGTCACTGCTGCCTGCAAACTTCCTGTTACATAACCATTTTTTTTTCTCTTCCAGGTCGTTTGAACTACCCCCATCCAGGAACGGACAGTCTTCTCATGTTGAACGGTAAATCATTTAGTTGCTTGATTAAATATTAGCTCAGCAAACCTCATCCTGTCTAGTTGCATTGTGTACCCCTGTGTATGTCAACCTGTATGTAGCAGAGCTGGATTTAATTCTAGGCTGAATAACACTTTTACCTCAGCAGATGACATACCTGCTACTTTCTGGTGCCATCAGTAGTGTGCACTGCAGGGCTGGGACAAGGTATTCATGTGCCATAGGCAAATAAGGCACTCCCCCAATGAGAAATTCATCCTCATCTATACCTCCTTGCGCCCACTTTGCTGCCTGGGATGAAGTGGTGCCAACCTTCACCTACCCATTGTCCCGACCCTGGTGCACTGTGTGTCCCCACAGGACCTTTGATGGGTAATATAAGCACAAATACAGTATTCCAGAGCAAGTCAGCCAGTATTGATACACAACTCCCTTGTGTTTTAGGCTCTCTTCCTTTCTGATATGTTCATGGAGCTGATTTTGGCACTTACTTTGGGGTGGATTAGGTGCGTAATCCGGCCCAAAATAAGCATAAACTACTGAAAACCGAAAGTAGAATGCCTCCCATTGAGTACGTCGTTATTCAGGTGACCCTCATTTATACTCAAGTATTTTCGCCGTGTATTGTAAGCGCCTACAAGGAATTGACATGTCCACTCTTTCAGGCGTTTTACATGCCAACAATACTAAATTATCAGAAGCAGAAATCTGCCTCAGACAGTCGGTGTTATTTTCTCATTGAAATTCCACGCTGAGGTTATGTTCCCACACCAGGGGCGACATGTATGATTTTTGAAATTTAAACACCAATTTTCATAATATTATATAAAAAAGCGCCCCTGATTTGGGAAAACCTTTTCTACAGGGGGTCATAAATCAGGCCCTTCTAGCGCATAAACGGCAATTCTGGCTCAGAAACCACTTTGAAAGTGCTTACCTGTTCCACAGTAATGCCCTAAAAAAATTGCCGTAAAGAACTAAAAATCTATACCCTTTGTACGGTTCTAGTGCCCCCCCGCCCCCCCGCAGGCCACCCCCCTTCCCTCCTCCCCAGATCGGGCGCTCTGTAATGCCCCTGAAAATTTTTGGTCGGGCCGCTTAAAAAAGTAAAAAACCGGGTGCGCTACTTTAGGGGCTAAAAAAAACGCCAAAAACTTCTGGTGCAGCCCCGTACATACATTTTCCCCCTTTTATGCCCCCATTTTTTTTGGAGAGGCAGTTTTTTTGTCTCTCACTTGGATTCGGGCTAGCCCCATTTCAATTGGGATTAGGATCCACTTTAAAAATGGATATGTGTATTTTTATTTTATTTTCAGGGGTTAAAAGTCTGTGCTGCGGTACACCGTGTGAGCTACAGCGGATTGCCTATTCAAATGAATGGGAGACGGGTTGCACATGGATTTTAACGTGAAAGCTGACACATAATCCGCATCAAAGTCCACATTAAAATCCACTGTGTGAACTTACTTATTCAAAATTTTTCGGTGTGTCTGATCCTTTTTTTTTTCCTTATGAATTCATTATATAGTTGTTTTTTTATTTTTAAATGTCTTCAGGCATTAGTTTTGTTCTGGTAGTGTCCTTCAATTTTGGAAAATTTTAAAATTATAACCCCACTGATTAGGGGCCTGTCAAACCCCAAACCCCAACTTGAAATTGGGGAAAAAAAAGGGCCCTACAAAAATGGGGTTTTTATTGTGCCGTCTGCAGATAGATCTAAAAGCTCGTCTGTTAATGAAGGAATCAAGACTGACAATCGGTGACCAAACCATGGCTTGGTTGAAGCAGGCTGTGGCTATTTCTGACATGTCGGTTTACTTGTGTTTCCTGTGAAATAATAATTCTGTAGCAATAGCGTTAGATCTCTACAGTATCTTGTGCTGTTCCCCTGTTATTTCTCCTAGCAATTCGTTACCAATCTGTCAGCTGGGTGTTGGCAGTTGGGGGAGGGTGTCCCTGCACAGTCTGATATTATCCAATCAGCGCTGACCGAGTCAATGTGTGCAGGGACACGCCCCTCTACAATCTGGAATGGTAACACCCATCTGACTGATTCGTTACTAAATTTGTAGAAGGAATAGCAGAGGAACAGCACAACCCAGTTATAAGAGAAGAGGCTCCAGAATTGTTATTTCACATGCATTTGCGAAAAAAAGACATATTGTATGTTACTGGACCTATAAGGCTATGTTCACACGACGTATTCCGGCGCGAACATAGCGCCGCAATAAAATTGTTCTTTCGGACTCGGCTGATCAGTTGGAAAACCCCGGGGGGGCAGCAGCCCGCCGGTCCCATAGACATGCATTACTCACAGCGCGTATTCGTATATGTCACTTATCTCCCCGCGCATTCAATACGATCGTATTATATGAGCGGGCGAGAAGGCGAAATCCATAGTTCTCTACGAGAGCTATGGATTACCGTAATTTCAGCACGCCTGTATTAGAGCGCAAATATGCAGCGAAATGCGCGCCAAAATTACCCCGTGTGAACATACCCTTAAAGTAAATCATACACATTAGAGGAAAATTGTCCTAACCTGCTCATTTTGGTGAGATAGACCTACTACCTAATATGTTTGGGAGTGTCTGCACTCTGTATCCCAAAGGAGTCTTGACAGGGGCTCATTCCCATCTCCCTATGCGTGGCCAAGCGTGCACATGTAGGTGCTGCAGTTCGCATCATGAACTTTCATGCGTGTAGCATGCAAGCATGTAATTTTCATACCAGTGCAGATTTCAAATCTGCATCGTGTATAAAAGATGTCTGTCACTTATTTACGTGGCCGTAGACAGCATGCAGATTAGCCCATAAAATCCTTGTCAAGGAACAGTAGTAGGTAAGGCGTGAGTCTCATGGCCTCGTGTTTGTACCATGTATCACAAGGCATATTTTTAGGATTAAAATACACAGTGTGAACATAGCATGAGATTTCTTGCGTTTCATCAACACAGACATCCAGTTTGATTATGATACCAATTCACATACTGGTCCTAATTGTATGTTGTCAACATACAACACATAAGATATATAGCAATAAAGATACAGTGACAAGAATGTATCTATGAAACATGAATCAATATTTTTGTATAAAAACTACATAAATAACATCCGTTACAAAATAACTAGATGTGTCACAACTGCTCAGCTACTTTCTCAAAGGGGCCCACGAGAAAGCTTGGAGGTGAAACGCGCTGTATTCCGGGTGGCATACCTCCTTCTTGGGCTTCCAGTCTGTATTATGGATTGGTACTTTTTATTGTTCTTTTCTTATATGGGCGCTTTCACACTGTGCTTTTTGATGCTTATTTTTTTTTGCAAATTAATTGCTGTGTATTTCTGCACAAAAAAAAAAACCGCACTGTGTGAAAGCGCCCTATCCTTATAATACAACATGATTTCTAATATCTTTGTAATACTTATTTCTGCCAGTTTAGCTTCACTGTCTATTTTTTTTTTATAAAACACAACAAAGAGCAAGTGACAATAACGCCGTTGAAGAAGCAACCTCTAGACCAAAGAATTAAAAAAAACAAAACAAAAAACAGAAGAGGTGAATTCCTAAAATATAACTCTTAATAATATGCAATAAAAAGATACACGTCTAAACGTCTCTCAATCAAAAACCGCATAAGAATGCAAGCAGACCATAGAAAGACATGCTAGCCCTACAGTTAACTCAACAGTCCCTGACCTACCAAATGCAAGGAAGTCGCCCTGGTAAAGGCATTTTTGCCAGGAGCCTGACCCTAGAAAATCAAACCCTATAGCCAGGGTTCGCGTAGCTAGTTAGTTAGTAAGGGGGAATGTCGTTCGTTATCGGAATTATACGTCCCCCCCGGCTTTAGGATTTGATTTTCTAGGGTCAGGTTCCTGGCAAGAACGCCCTTATGCGGGCGACTTCTTTGCATTTGGTGGGTCAGGTACTGTTTAGTTAAAGGGGTTGTCTCACTACATCGATTCATCTCACCTCATTCCTGTTTTCTTGTTTCATTTTGAATTCAGGGGCGCGTTTCCTGGCTTCTGCTAGGCTGCAGTAGAAGCCAGGTCTGTAGCTATAGCAACCAGTGCTGGCAGCCTATCAAAATAAACCAAACAGGTCGGTAACTATAGCGTCCTGAGCAGCGGATACAGCCAATACAAGAGGGGATATCTCAGAATAGTTAATGGACATATATTGCAATGTGACTTGTTTTTGCAAGATCTTTAACATAAAAAGCAATCCTTGTAGTGAGACAACCCCTTTAACTGTAGGGCTAGCATGTTTTTCTATGGTCTGCTTGCATTCTTATGCTATTTTTTATACCAATCATTTAATATATTTTGATCCCTATTTATAGTTTTTTGTAATTGGTTATTTACATATGTCATTTACGTTAATGTAATAGATTTTTCTTTCATATCTACATTCTTGTCCACACTAGGTCCAGTTGGGTTATGGACGGGCAAATGCTTTTGTTGCACAGCTTTGCCATACAGGATACAACCCAGTATCCGACAACTGAAAATGATAGTTGGGGTTTATTGTGGGACATGTTGATTAATTAATACAATTCAGTATCTGACAACTCCAGGTGATATTTGGGGGTTTTCATGGGTTTATGTTGATTCCCTCTTCCTCAGGAGTGTTTTGCTTGTCCAATCTGTTTGTCTTTATGGTTGGCTTTTACTTTTTACACCAAAGCTCTGTGTTGGTTGTTAATGCTGACCTTTGGCCCCAGAGGTTAATAAACAGAGGGCAATGGAAGCTTTGACCTTTAGCCCTCATAATAATGATCTGCATGCATAGCTATTGATCTATTGACTGATTACACAGGGCACTAGAATGAGACTTTCCTCTCTAAATTCCCTTTAGCAACAATTTATTCGGTGCTTCATCTAAAACATGAGGACTGTCCAGATGATCTTGTCATCTGGAGCCACCATAAAAGTGTTTTATGGCTGCAGGCTTCTGACTCCAAGTCCTCAGAGAAATATACCTTTTTTACGAGGGCAAGACGCGAGTGACTCATTTACATGAGCGCAAGACCCGAATAACCTTAATACAATGGTTAGCACTAGAGTAGGGCATTGATGTCATAGGCTCCATTACTATACTGGTTGTACATGCTTCCCAAGCAGTCCGACATAGCTCGTCATGCTATATCTGTGCTAACTGCTAAAATATTAGATAAGAAAGAGAAGAGCTCTCCTTAGGGAGAGCGCCTATATAGGTGTGTGGAGATTTGAAATGGCCTTTTTGCACTCCACGAAGCATCTGCGTGTCACAAGGCATTATGGGAAAGGAGCTGAGAAGCTCTAGCGCCCTCTTTTGGTTGTACCAAATCCTCCATTTGCTTTTGACGCCCTGGATCTTGGGAAAGCTAGGCGGGATATTTAGCCAAGCTAGCATCACTCATCTGTAGACAGCCGTTTCGGGGTATTTGTCCCTAGTCAGTACAAAGCAGAGCGATGCTAGATATCCCTTCTTGCTTTCCAAAGATCCAGTGGGTCAAAAGCAAATTAAGGATTTGTTACATCCAAAAGAGGGCGCTAGAGCTTCTCAGCTCCTTTCCCATAATGCCTTGTGATATGCAGATGCTTTTTGGAGTGCAAAAAAGGCAATTTTGAATCTCCACACACCTATATAGGTGCTCTCCCTAAGGAGAGATCTTCCCTTTCTGAACTACTCATTGCCTCCCACTTAGCCAAGCTAGCATCACTCTGCTCTGTACTGACGAGGGCAAAACCCCGAAACAGCCTGTCTGCAGATGGGTGATGCTGGCTTGGCTAGATATCCCTTCTTGCTTTCCAAAGATCCAGTGGGTCAAAAGCAAACTGAGGGTTTGTTACATCCAACAGAGGGCGCTAGAGCTTCTCAGCTCCTTTCCCATAATTCCTTATGATATAAAAATATTAGATAGTTAGCTCTGGCCAAGGACCAACAGTGTGGTGTTATATATGGGAGTTAAAAAGGAACTATGGTCGTTTCTGACATGTCTGTTTTAGTAATTACTTGTGTTCCCCATTGTTTTAGTAAATCCTCTCTTATGACTCTATGTTGTGTGGTTTCTCGGTTATTCCTCCTAGAAATTTCTTAGCAATCTGTCAGCTGGGTGTTACCAATTTGGAGAGCGGGGCTCTCCGCACAGTCCGATATTGTCCAATCAGCGCTGACAGTCAGTGTGTGCAGGGACAAGCCTCTTTCAAAACTGGAAAGGTGACACCCATATGACAGATTCAGTAATAATTGCTCAGAGGAGGAACAGCACAGAGTTATAAGAGAAGATGCTGCAGAATGGTTATGTCATGGGGAGCATAAGGGTTTTGTTACAGGTCTTTTTAATGTATATTTAATAGTCAAGTCATCTTTCATTAAATTGTTCAAATTTGGATCTGTTTTTGCAAAAGCTGGGTGACGAGCAATCTGGCTATGGTTATTGGAGATAGCTAACCTCTAGGTCAATTTTTAAACGGGTTGTCTCGCTACAAAGATTAATTTTTAACATTTAGGGAATACAAAATAAAGACGTTTTCAAATTATTTTTGTTCATTTTTTTTTTTTTTTTTAAAGGACAACAAGTATTTTTCACCTTCCGGCTCTCTCGGTTCCCCATGTGACGACCTGTTACCCTCCCTTCCCCCGCTGTTGTTCTATCTGTAGCGGGGAGTGATATCATCACACAGGCTCTGACAGCACAGAACTTGATGTGGAGTTTTTTTTGTTATCTGATTTTTCGACAAAGGAAGGCAATTACTGCGTTTACTTAATCCCGTGCTGTCGGACCGGGGAAGCTTCAAAAATAATCAACTAGCAGAAGTTGCAACACAGAGCCAAATTGTAATTACAGAAGTTTGCCCAGAAGTGACAAAGCAAGCAGCAATATTTCATTCATCATCCTATGAAATTTTGAGATGAGACAACCCCTTTAACTCTTTAAAGAAGCCCCTGTGACTTTCCTAAATGGCTCTTTGATAATCCTTGTGTTCCCTGTAAAATAAGGCTTTGTTCACACGGCATTTTGGATCCGATTTTGGATCTGTTTTAGATGCGTGTTTGGATCCGATTTTCAAACCCTAAACGGACCCAAGCACACATCTAACAATGTGCAGTGTGATTTACGTTGCTGTCAATGTCAGACATGATCGCCAATGGTTTTTACATGCAAATTTTTCTGATCTTTTTTGGGACCATTCAAAGAATTGTCATGTCAATTCTTGATCTGTAAGACGCAGTAGACGTCCTATTTAAACTATATAGGCTGTGATCCTGCGGCAGCCAAAACGCATCCAAACTCGCACATGCATGTTGGATGTGTTTTGCATGCGATTTCGCAGCAATTTTGAATGAGTTTTTCAGATCCAATATCTGTGAACTACCCAAAATTTCTGGAGCATTTTCTCTTATGACTCTGCCCTGATTGGACAATGTCAGACTGTGCAGGGACACACCCCCAGTCGGTAACACCCAGCTGACAAATTGGTAATGCATTTCAAGGAAGAATAATGGGAACCACACAACATAGAAATCGAAGGATAAGTCCTCCAGAATTTCATGGACTAAATAGACACGTCGGAAAAGGTCACTGGTCGTCTTTGGTACAGCATCTATAGCACGCTGTGGGCCTGTATCATGCCTCCTTACCTCCCACAGTCTTGTGCTTCATTTCAGAAAAATACATGGTGGTTCATGGAGCGCCTATGATTTTGTAACAGACTCTGTGGACCATCATACAGGATCCGGGCCGTCTTTATAGACCCTTGTGTAATGACAATTGCGATGAATCTATTTTAGCCATATTACAACAAGAAAGCTAAACGAAAAAATTGGGTAAAAATTCTTTTGGCAGTTTTCCCTTGGTTTTTGTCGTGATCTGAAGCAGAAATTTTCTGTGGCGAGACTCTGACATGTGAACGTACCCTGAATCTTTCAGCTGGGTGTGAACATTCCAGTTTTCATGGGGTGCCCCTACATACAAGACTGTAGCATGATTGGCAAGTGAAAACTGGAAATACCCCCCCCAATAGTCCACACCCAATTGACAAATTGGCAAAGAATTTTTAAGAAGAATAAAAGGGGAATCACACAACATATGCCCTTAGGCAGTCCCAGGGCCCGGGGTTTTGGGCCGGGTTTGGGGTTTTTTTTCAGACCGCCGAAAAATCGGCCCCGAAATTTTGAGCCAATTTGCTCTAGGGAAAAACCCCCTGCAGCAGTCCCCCCACTGGTCACGGGGTTTTTCCGCCCGGGGCTTTTTTTGCCCCGGCCCGGCCGAAAAAACATTGTGCTAGCAAAAATCTCCATGGGGTTTCCGGACGGAATTGTGCAAGCCAAGTGAAGGGGGAGGGCGTTTCTCCGCTCATCGCAGAGAAAAGCAGTCACCCCCTCCCCACCCTGCGGCCGTGGGGACGGCCGCAAAACAGGACGAGTTCCGGCCGGCGACTCGGCCGGTATTTGTCCTGTGCCGTGAGAACGCGCCCTTAATCTTTCAGCTGGGTGTGAACAATCCAGTTGACATGGGGCAATGACTGTCAGCACTGATTTAACAATGTGAGACAGTGCAGAAACACCCCCCAATAGTCCACACCCAATTGACAAATTGGCAAAGATTTTTTAAGAAGAATAAAAGGGGAACCACACCCAGCTGCAAGATTAAGGGTACATGTTAACAATCCAGTTTTCATGGGGCAACGACTGTCAGCACTGATTGGACAATGTGAGACTGTGCCCCAATTGTCTACACCCAATTGTCAAATTGGCAATAAGTTTTTAAGAATAACATGGGAACCACACAACCTAGACATATAAGAAAAGATGCTCCAGAATAATTATTTCAGTATTTACTGAAGCAGACATGTTAGGAATGGAAACAAGTCTGTTGACTTAGATGGTAGCTATCTTCAATAGGTGGCACTAGTGAGAGAGTTTCCTTTCTACTGGAAAAAAGCTAATTTACATGCTTTATTTCCATTGAGGACTGCTCATAAAACTTCATAATGAGCTGGTCTCCTTAAAAGGGTACTCGTATCTCAGACGTTCCTGGCTTATCCACAGTTCTGCTTGGTGCCGTAGCCGCCAAGAATGGAGAAGTGGCCTCCATTCACTTCATGGATTTGAATACGTGAAGCCCTTGATGGTGGGATGCGCTCTTTCAGACAGTTATGGATGTCTTGGGAATTTGCCAGAAATGTCACGATGGGAATACCCTGAAAAGGGGTTTTGCCACGATTCATTTATACCTCCCGCATCCGCTCTTTAGCTCTGTGTGCCAGAAGGGGGGGTGTGTGTTTTTTTGAATTGCAATCATGTGACTCAGCAGGATCATCCCCAGGCCCTTTCCTCTCTCTGTCCCAAAAAAAGGTCATTTATGTAAAGCTTTTTTGAGGTTTGAAGTTTGTTTTTGCCTCCAGGGACAAGGGTTCTGGTTCAAATCCCTGCAGGAACCAAACCTGTGTTTTTGTTTTTTTCCTTTATCAAGCACAGACCTCATTTATTTTTTTTTTTTATATTTTCACTGTTTGACAATTACTAAGGGTACAGAGGACGGGAGTAGAGTGAAAGCACCTGGTTTGAAACTCAGTAGCGCCCGAGAGGAAAGTGAGTCGAGAAGTGCGACCGGACTGAGGGGCTCTCAGCCCTGGCGTATCCCGGAGACGAGCTGTAAACAATGTTAAGGGGGGGGGCGTGGTTTTTTACATGGCCGCGGAAAACGTCTCCCTTAGAGCTCCTCATCAATAACGAGAACCGCCGCCATCAGGGCCCCAAAACATGGGCAAATCGTCTAAAAAACACCACCACTCGGGGGCAGCCGTAACCCTCCCCGGGGGACATTACAAATTTTTTGGGCGGTTGCGGCCCTTATGCCCCATGGACGAACCCGTCAGAACATGGATCCCCAAGATGGCCCTCCCGGCCCCTCAGCTGCCGCGAGCGCCGTGCGGCTCCTGATTCCGCGGCAGCACCCTCCACCCGCTCTGCCCGCAAGAAGAAGGAGAACCAGCTCTCCACATCCCTACCTGCAGCTCCGGTTGCTCCAGGACGTCCGGGTGATGGCCGCGCTGACCGCGCTCTGAAGGCGCCGGATGCGGCCTGTATTGCTGTCGGCCCGGACCTGCGATCGCCGCCTTCTTCCTCCGCCGCGGCTTCTTCACCAGTGCTGCCGGCGCACGGATCTTCGGCGCCTGCCGCCACAGGTACCCAGCCGGCCCCGCAGCCTGCCGCAGCGCTGCAGGAGCTGGTGAGTCACGGGCCTGTGACGCGCTCCTTGCTGGGAGAGGGAGCAGCCGGCGCTTCTCCGGCGGGCCCACAAGTGCAGAGGCTGCCCTGCACAGACCGGGGAGGCCTTAGAGAAGAGGAGCTGAATTATGGCCCCTTGCCTTATACCCCTCCGAGGGAGGAGGCCCCCGGGCCGTCTGCTGACGCTGCTGGAGGCCTTGCATGTGACAGCCTGCAGTCCCCTGGGACACTTTCATTAGGTGGGGGGCCTCCACGGGCTCAATCCCAGGTGTCAGACTCCCAGCTCTCTGCAAGGGCTGGTCCCCCAAACACTGGGGCATCTGAAAGCCTGGGTAGCCCCTTGGTCCCAGACTGGACCACCCCCACCTCCTGCACCCCATGTGGCCCTAATGTGACACCTGGTCGGGGCCCTGACCGCCATTCCCCATCATGGTCCACAGGGTCATCCTGGGGAGAAGAGGTGTGCCGAGCCCATTATGGTGGTGTCATGGGGACACAGCCTCCATTGGCAAATATGCTGCCTGCCTTCATGTCCAGCCCCTCTTCTTCTGCTGACCCCTTGGCTGCCTCACCACCCCAAATGAGGGAAGGCCCGCAGACCAGCCGGGACAATGTTACCCCAGTTTCTGAATCCTTGGGCAGGGGGCCCTCTGCTCACTCTCAGGGAGCCACACCTGCTTCTCCTATGCCAGAACTGGAGACTGCGGGGCCACCTGTTGCTTCAGCATGCAGACCTGTAATGCTGGCGGATCTCCAACTTCTTACCCAAGACCTGAGAAAGGACATATCTTCTATGACGAATAAGCTCCTGGACGAATGGAGGAAAGAGTTTACTCACTTCCGTTCTGAATTGTCCTCTGTGTCAAACCAGGGTTGACACTCTTCAGCAGGCTCAGGACTCTTCTTCCTCCACTCTCTCGGCGCTACAGGGAGTAGTGCAACAGCATTCATCTCAACTATTTGCCCTTCAACAGCACTTGGATGATGTAGAGAATAGGGGGAGGAGGAATTAATTTAGGAACCGGGGCCTCCCAGAATCGGTGCCCGCTCCTGATCTGTACTCCACTGTATCACAAATTTAAATACTATCTTGGATCGTGCCCCAAAATTACCTATATAGAGATGGACCTTTGTTCACCGGGCCCTTCGTCCTCCTAGCAGGGACCCCCAGTACCCAAGAGATGTGGTATGCCGGGTCCATTTCTTTGTCCTCAAGGAGGAAATCCTTCAAAAAGCTCGCACACGTCGCTCCTTGTCTTACCAGGACCATCAGATTCAGATCTTCCCCGGACTTATCCCGCCAAAAAACCCTGGCACAGCGGGCCATGTTGAAGCCCATCCTCAACGCTTTAAAGGAGAGAAGCATCCTTACAGAGGGGGTTTTCCCCTTTTGGGCACTTATTGTTCGCCGGGGGGAGCGCACCTATACCTTGCGTTCGCCTGAGGATTTGCCGGCGTTCCTAAGGGACTTGCAGCTGCCGGATGTTTCTCTGTCTAACTGGCCCTCCGTGACCCTGACAATGGGACAGGCGGGTGGGGCTCGGGGTGTTGTTACCTCTCCCTGTCTGGTTGATCAGGGTCTCCCTCCCAGACGACCCCGCTCTGCAGGCTCTCGCTCGGTCAAAACGTATTTAGTCACCAGCGCGGGTTCTACGTCCGCCTCTAGTCGGGGCAATGTTTCTTGAGGGATTTAAGTCGCACCCTTTCTATGTGCCTTTCGCTTGCTGGGGTACAGTTGTGGGCAGTATGCACCCTCTCACCCCTTTTTTTTTGTGGGAAATGTTTTTGTTTTGTTTTTGTCTGTGTGGGGGTTCTGGTTCTCAAGGGTTTCCCCCCTGTATAGCGAAAGCTGGTGTCTGACTGATTTGCATCGTAATATCTACTTTAGATGCCCTTTTTGCAGTACTGTTGGATTCTCTTTCAAAGGTTTAGTTCATTGCTACACGGGAGCGGCTTCTTGACGTGCCTGTTATGCGCATCCCCCAAATAGGGTTAGGACCACCTTCTGGCCACATGTGGGCCACCTGGTTTTCCTATTTTCTGAGTTTAAATTAGTAGCTTTCTTGAGCAGGAGTTTATTGTTTTTTTCTGTTTTACCTATTGTTTTCTCTGTTTTATCTATATTGTATTCCCCTCCTGCCTGTTCTTTTTCCTTTCTCTTTCCTCCCCCCCTTCTTTTTTTTTCGTTCCTCGCCGCCGGGTGCTGGAGATGTTTTGACCATTTAACTTTTTTCAAAACAGATGGGAGATCTTAAGGTGGTTTTCCTTCAACCTAAGGGTCTCAAATGCCAGGAAGCGCTCACAAATCCTTTATCATTTTCACCGGCAGAAGGCAACATCTTGTGTCTTCAAGAGACACATTTTAAAGTGAATAAATGCCCCTTTAATTAAAAGACAGATACTTCCCCAGTGGCACTTGCTAACTGTCCCATTCCAAAACTAGAGGTGTGGCTATCGCCATTCACAAATCCCTGGCTCATGGGGTAATAGACTGTGTCCCTGATTCGGAGGCTAGTATCTCATTTTAATCATCAACATCAACGGTCACGATTTTACAATTTTTAAAACGTCTACGCCCCAAATCGGGGAACAGGTCACCTTTCTGCTGGAGGTCCTCGATGAGTTGCACTCACGAGCCAGGGGTACTATTTTGTTTTGTGGAGACTTCAACCTCACCCTTGACCCGACGTTGGATAATTCGTCTGGACGTTCTTCAATGGCCTACTCCGCTATTAAAAGAGTTAGGAGGGCCCTTCTTCAATTTCAGTTAGTGGTTTGGATGGAGGCTTCAACATCCGTCCCGACAGGGATTATAGTTTTTTCTCGTCACCCCACAACACATATGCAGAATCAATTATATTTTACTCCAGCATAGTGCTCTCCCATGGCTGAGATCATCCTCCATAGGTAATGTGCTATGGTCGGACCACGCACCGATCTCCATCTCTTTGCACATCTCTTTTTTCTCCGCGCAGGCCAGGCCTTGGAGACTCAACGAGTCTCTGCTGCAGGATTCAGTGTGTTTGGCGGAGCTCGGGGCAAGCGGTTGAGCATTTCAGGTCGGATCACGCTGACGACCCCACCTCCCCTCTTTTTAAGTGGGAGGCGCTGAAATGCGTTCTCCGTGGCATTTTGATCAAACACGGAAGTCGCCTCAAAAAAGCTCGGTCTGCAGCGATTGTTCAGGCGTTACAAAAGGTGACCTCGCTTGAGCTCCTACACAAACACGCTCTTTCCGCCGATGTGTTACAGGATTTGTTGTTGGCCAGATTGGAGGTGCGTCTACTGTTTGAAGCTTCTTGGGGTAGACTCTTGCAGCTGGGACGTAGTAAGTTTATGAATACGGCAATAAGAGTGGTCGACTTTTGGCGAGGGCAGTTAGGAACAGGGCGACACAATCCTTTGTCACTGGTATCAGGAATAGCACAGGCAACCTTCTTCATTCTACTTCCGAGATTGCGCGTGAGTTTCAGTTATACTATTCCAAGTTGTACAACCTCTCAGGTGGCTGGGCGTGTTCTCCCTCGTCGGGACGGGAGCCCCTTTCCCCGTTTCCGACCCTGCCGACTGAAATTATCAGAAACTGGAAGAGCCTTTCTCGGGAGGGGGAGTTGGAGTCGGCCATCGGGAGCCTCCCCAGTGGAAAGAGTCCTGGGCCCGACGGATTCACTGGTAAATTTTATCAAGTTCTGCGCCCCTCTTTTGCCTCAGTCCTTCTGAGTGCTTTCAATGCAGCCTCGGCCTTTTCGCCTTTCCCTGGGGAGGCCTCCGTGGCCCATATTACGGTCCTACCCAAACCCGATAAGGACCCACAGGTCTGTGGCAGCTACAGACCGATTTCCCTTCTTAATGTAGACCTTAAAATTTATGCCAAAATTTTTGGCAAATCGTCTTAACCCCCCTTTTGCCAACCTTGATCCACTCGGATCAAGTGGGCTTCACCCCGGGTCGTGAGGCCAGGGATAATACGTTAAAAACGTTAGATATTATCCATCATGCCCAGTTACATGGAGAGCCCTTGATGATCCTGTCTTTAGATGCTGAAAAAGCGTTTGACAATCTCTTGGGTCCCCTTTTGGCTGATCCCCTTTTTAAACACGTGGGATTTGGTCCCACCTTCACCCACAAGGTTTTTAGCACTATACCAGAACCCTTCTGCAAAAGTCAAAGTTAATGGAACCTTATCGAGCCCCCTTAATATACGCAATGGAACCAGGCAGGGATGCCCCTAGTCACCGTTGTTGTACGTCCTGATCATGGAACACCTTCTGGCCGCGATCCAACCCGGACATTAGGGGAATAACGATTGGCGGACGGGAGTTTAAATGTTCTGCTTTCGCAGACGACCTGTTAATTTATCTAAAAGACCCCCTCATTTCTCTCCCTTCCCTGTTGTCCCGATTGGATGGTTTAAACTTATGGTCCAAATTAAAAAGATAAATTACTCGAAATCTGAGGCTTTGAATATCTCTCTCGACCAGTCCACAGTCCAGGCCATTAAATCCAATTTCTCCTTTTCCTGGCCCGGGAAAACAATTTCGTACTTGGGGATTAAAATTCCATCTGACCTTTCTCAGTTATATGAGTGTAACTTCCTCCCTTTGCTAGCTAAGATATCACAAATGCTTGGAGGTTGGGGTGGTGGTGATTTTTCATGGTTTGGTAGGGTGAACATTATAAAAATGTCCATTCTTCCAAAACTGTTATATTTGCTCCAGACAGTTCCAATTTCTCTGCCTCCCTCCTTTTGGGTGAAGCTTCAGCGAAGTCTTACTGAATTCATAGGGCATTCTCGCCGTCCGAGACTCAAAAGGGAGTTGCTGTCTAGACCCAAGACGGAGGGTGGTGTGGGCCTGCCTGACTGTAAAGTGTATTATCTTGCCGCTGCCTACACTAGGTTTCTGGATCTGATTCACAGTCCGCAGGATAAACTGTGGGTGTCCATCGCCCAAATGGTTTCTCCTCAGGTCTTAATTTCTCTCCCTTGGGCTAATGACCTCTCAACCCGGAACCCTAAATCTTTGTCTTTCACTACAAACCCACACACTTTTCATCATATTGAAATCCCAAAACCCCCAAACCCTTATTGGATTTAAAGGGCCCCCTGTTTCCTATTTCAGATAACCAGTTATTTCCCTCGGGCAGTTCCAGGAAGTTTTTCCTTGGGTGTTCTTGGTCCCGTCCGCTCCTTACGGTACAGGTGCATAACAGGGGTGCATTGCTCCCTTCGGACCTAATCCAAGCCCTTCCCCCTCGTCTAGAAAACCATTTGAAAAACTGCAGCTTCGGCACTTCTTTACCTCTACTATCAGAAGGAGTATTTCACTCCGGGCACTTACTCCTTTTGAGAAGCTATGTGTTGCTCCCTTGCTTCCTAAACACTTAATCTCCCTGCTCTACCAGTGGCTGATCTCCTCCACTTGTCAGGACCTTCCTCATTATTGTACAGCTTGGGAAAGGGAACTGCAGAGGACCTTCACGGTGGACCAATGGAGAAAGTGCTTTTTTCTCACTCATAAGGCAGTAATTGCAAGCAAAGCGCAGGGAAAAAAGTTTTAAAATATTTTTCAAGGTGGTATAGAGTGCCCACCCTGCTTCATAAGTGGTAAACCAATGTCCCAGACAAACCCGTTGGAGATGTAACCGGGGAGGTGGGATCTATGTCCTCATATTTGGTGGGGGTGCGCAGTCTTGCAACCGTTTTGGAGAAAGGTCCTTCAGGCCATCTCGGGCTGTTGTGGAATTTCTATCCCGGATAGTCCGGAGGCAGTTTTATTATTCATGACTCCCTTGTCGCAATCTCTTACAAGAAATCTTTAAAGAGACACCTTCTACAGGCGGCGAAGACTGTGATTCCTCGCCGCTGGGGGTCCCGTCTGTTCCTCCATCTGTCACTGAAAAGGGGGAGGAAATATCTTCCATTCAATGTATGGAAGAGCTGATTGCTCAATCTACGAAGAAGTTACTAGAGTCCTGCGTACATGGAGCTTATGGACCGCCTACCAATCCTCCCGGACTTTCAGTCCCTTCTGAGGTAGGTGGGACCTCCTTTCCAGTCTGTCATTCCCTGTGTATTAGGAACCCTAGCTGCCCCTATCGGCCCTTGGCATTGTGGTTTTTGGGAAAAAGAGACCCTTCAGTCCACAGTTTATAAAGCATGATTTTTGCGCCTCTCTAGCGCCGGCGGTGCTGAACTCTTCCCTTCCCTTCTTTCCTGTTTTCCCTTTTTTTTTTTTTTTTTTTTTTTATGGTTATGGTAATTTCAAGACCACTTCGGTGCTGTTTTTGCGCAGCCCTCTACCCTGATATGGGGTGCGGGGTTAGTTTATCTCCGCTTACCGACTATGAGATTTATAATTTGGGTTCTCGAGTCACTTCGCATTAGTGGTCTCAGCAGGAAAGGCCTACATGTTGATGGGACCTTCATAGACTTGTTTCTCGTATCCGACATTGTAGTGCCTATGCTTATTTTCTACCCGTGTTGTTTCAGGGGTTTTTTTGGAAAAAATTGTTTCAATTACAACTTATTAGTGTCCTGCATGTCACGTTTTATAACCAGGTTTAATACCTCCCAACCACATTTTGGGGCTAATGCAGTTTTGTTCATTTATACCTCTTCTGAAGTGGCTGCCCCTTTCTTATTTTATTCAGCATAAGACAAATATTGGCGTAACCACTATTCCCCCATGTTATTACAAATTTACATTACATCACCGCTACATCACGCCCTGATGTTGGTACTATACTGCCATCTTCCTTTATTCCCCTGCTTATGCACGGCTGGTTGGCTTTGGGGGCTTGGCTCGGTGATCAACAGAGCCCTAGCTGTTCCTTTTTGCATTTTCTAACTCGGGTCACCTCTGCTCCCCCTGTGGAGCCAAGAGTGGACTTTTGGTCACAGGACCCTTGCCCCCTCTGGCTGCAGAATCAGCCTTTTGCCATCATGTCCCCCTGGTTAAGCATATCATACCCCTTTGGAGTATCATTGTCGAATTAGTTAGTCTGGTGCTCTGTTCTTCCCTTTTTTGCGGCTTGGGTTTACATGCCTTCTTAAAATTACGCCAGGCTTTGCCCGGCTTGTGTTCATTTTGCGTAATGTTTATCACTTCTTTTTGGTGCTTTGTGTGTTTGTAATGTTTATAAGAAATTAATAAAAATTAAAATATAAAAAAAAAAAAAAAAAAAAACAATAGATCAATAAAGGAGCAGCTAAAACAAAAATGGTGCAGAATTTTTAGTAACGATGAAAGGTTGAAAATGTTTATTTCGTTTGCAAGCTTCCCATGTCAATTTTACTTCGTGGCAAAACCCCTTTAAGGATGTGTGCATATCTAACCTCTACAAAGCCTGTCTATTGTAGAGGCCTGTAGGAATCGAAATAGTGCTAATTATTTTGACTTGAATTATATATGGCTATTTCTTTTCATCCGAGCTCCTGACAACCCCCGGTAAGGACTCCCATGAACTTGAATGCGGCTTTTCTTTTGGGTTTTGGGGAAAAAACTATTTTTTAGATCCAGCATGAAAATCTCCCCAAATTAGGCTCCAGGAGCTTAGCCAACTCGCGGGGTAAGAGGCCTCTGGGGTGGAGTGGGATTAAGAACCTTTCCTCACCGTTCTCCGTCTATCGGTGTTGACATCATTTTTTACCTGACGGGATCCGGGCACTGAAGAACACACACTTATATAATTGAGAGCAAGAATGAGTCCAGGCAATTTTCATGCAAATCTCCTGCTTGCTGTATTGCCTGCAGCGCAGCCACAGTTATAAAAGGGTAGTTCAACATTTGTAGGTCAATGCAGCTAATTCATTCCCGCACTCCGGCGTCAGAACTGGTTTTCCTGCATTGAGAACGGCTCAGAATCACAACGGCTTTATTTCTACCCTAAGAATACGCGGCTGAACTATGGCTCCTTTCATTACCGTGCTTTACAAGGATGTGAGCCGCCAGGGGACATGTAGAAGAAGCGCAGACCACTGGATTCCTACAGGCACATGCATATGATTTACATTTCTCCAACACCTACAGATTCATAGCTAGGCATATGGAGCTTTTTTCCTGGTGTGCACATACTGTATACCAGAGCTACATTTGTCTGGGGCTGCAATTATGGTCAGGCCAAACGGAACATACTGCGGTGAGTTGTCTGGAAGGACAAACTCCTCTCTGCTACATCTGTAGGTCGGCGCTATCATTTTTACACAATTTATCACCACAGGCAAGTTTTACAGATGTTGAAAAGTGAGATAGATATATGATTGAGATGGTCTAGAAACAATTTTTTGGTTTTGCACATGCAAAAAAACTTTTGTGAAAAAAAATTGAGCATAGGTGCACACTGGTGTGGCAATAATATACAAACAATAATATACAATATACAAAGTTTCCAAAAATTCCTATGTGCCTTTTGGTAGTTTTGTTAATAGTGTGCTGCTGATATTGGATTGTGTTTATATGATTGAGATAGATAGCTGAGATATAAACATAGATACATGTGAGATAGATGGGTAGACAGATAGGAGACAGATAAATGGGTAGAAAGAAGACAGATAATCAGATAGATATGACATGACAGAGACCGCAAGATGGATAGATAGGAGACAGATGGGTAAATAGAAAACTGATAGTTGGATGGATAGATAGATATGACAGAGACGGAGCAAGATAGATAGATAGATAAATAGATACTAGATAGATGGATAGATAGTTAGATAGGTGATAGATAGATAGATAGATAGATAGATAGATAGATAGATAGATAGATATGACAGAGACAGAGTGAGGTGGATGGATGGGTGGATAGATAGATTGATAGGAATTGGATAGATAGTTATGGCACAGATAGAGACAGACAGAGATAGACAGGAGAACAGAGAGATAAGACAGTTATGTCATAGAGACAGAGTGAAATAGAAAAATAGGAGATAGAAAAATTGTTAACACAGAGACAGTGATAGATAGAGAGATAGATAGATATGTGATAGCTATTAGATAGATAGATTGATATATAGATATTAGATAGATAGAAGACGGGTAGAGAGATAGATTAATAGATAGAAAGGATAAGATATGTAATTAAATGAATAGATAATAGATACAAGATAAATAATAGATAGGTCTTGACAGCCTTGGTAAGGACTCCCCATGAACCATGAATATGCAATGAGATGTATAGATAGTTAGATATGTGATTGCAAAGAGAGTGGTATAGATTAGATAGATAGATGGATGGATGGAAAACTAATGGTGAATTTACACTGCTGATTAGTTGCAGAATGAAGTTTGCTGCATGAACAACCCAATTCAGATAAATAAAACCTTTTCAGTCACAGAAATTTCTGAAACAACTCCTCTCTGTGTGAATGTACGCTAATGCCTAAAGTGTCACCATATGGCATTGCTCATTACATCATTCTTCCATAGAGTGAACACTGTACTGTGCCATATAGTGCCCAATTAACAGTGCTATATGGTGCCAAAATATTACAGCTATACAGTGCCAAAGTAATGAGATAGATTCACCACTTTCCGCCAGGGAGAAAGTATGAGGTGTTCTGCATGGGATTTTGCCCAGACAACAGGGAGGCTACTCCTTTTTGCCCCTGCTGGCAGTGCTGTATAATCTGACGTCCATGCATTAGCCACTGGCCATAAGCTTAGTGAGAGAGGCAACGTGTCGGAGATACTGGTAAAGCAGCACTCTGACTGCTCGCCTTGTTGTTGGTCTATTGACTTCCTGTCAACAGACTTGGTCGGGCTCAGCTGACCTTCCAGCTTTGTCAACATCCACATTTATTTTGTCTGGGTCCGAGATGGATGCATCTGTGTACACATTCTTCTTACGCCGGGTCTTGTGATTTGTACTGCTCTCCCTGTGCCAGCAGGAAATGGTATCACAAATGCGGCACATCAGGCTAAAAATAAGAGCGTGCACGTGAATGGATGTCATGCATGTGACTGTGAGGGTGCCGGGTCACGTTTCATCCTGTAACAGCCTCCTATCCCTGCGATCACTCCCAGATATCTGTACAAAAGCATTTATATATATCAAAATGTTATTTTATTTTAATTTATTTTACTTTTTACCTTTTTTATTTTTAGTTTTAATTTTTGCTTTGGTTTATTTTACTTTTATTTGTTAATCAGTCTTCTACTCTTACAAAATTCTGCATTATCTTGCTTTCGAGCCACACACAAGGACCAGATTATCAGACTTTTCACACTATATAATATCTGATACAATTTTCAAAATGTATTTTTTTTTTATTGTCAATGTACAAAAGGAGGAATGTATTAATATGGGTAAAGTTATGAGAAAAAAACTGTAGGTGATTGGCATAATCGGCTCCACATTTTTCTGAATGGCTCAAGCCATGATAAATTTGGCACAACTAACAAGTTAGGCTCTGTTCACTCCAGGGTTATCGCCTACTTGACATATACTCCAAGAAAAGCTCCTGGGGCGACATCTATGAATTCGCCTTAGCTATTTTTTTTGTCATATATTGCTGGTTCTATAGATGTATGGGCGTACGGCCAAACTTGGCACAATGTTCGCATGGCGACACATTTTAATGCGCCAAAGTTTGGTGCGAAACTGAAATACAAAGTTTGGCGCATAACACTCTATGCGTCAATATTGAGTGTCATGCACCAAAAATGTTTGCTGCATAACACTTTCATTCATACTATCATATTATACACAATTCTACTAGTGCATCTAAAAAAATGATAATATCATTGAAAATGATAGGGGTTCTCCAGGACCATCTTGTTATTTGTTATAGAGCTCATAAATGTATTTATATTAAACCTTGTAATTCACCTTGTAATGTTAAGTTCACACGGCTTATTTTGGGGCGCATTTTGCCATGTATTGAGAGCGTACTGTGTCTAATACGAGCGAAATGCGTCCCAATCATTACGGTAATCCACAGTTCTCATAGAGAACTATGGATTACGCCACCTCTCCCCGGGCGTACAATACAATCGTATTGTACGCGCGGGGAGATGATTGACATGTCTTAACATTCTTGTCGATGGGACTGGCGTGCTGCCGATCAGCACAACTCCTGAACACCCGGCGTAATTGTGGGGCGTACTGTATGCACCGCAATTAAGCCGTGTGAACATAGCCTAATGAGTCTATACAACATATGGGTTTCTCTATTTGACTTAAATTATTGATATCCATTATCTTTTCAGTGATATTCAAATTTTTTGAGATGCACTAATATATCTATTTAGAACCGGTGTATTACAAAAATGGTGCATGCGATAGATGTTACCCCTAATGCATATCTTAGAATTAATATCCACTCTAAAACATAACCTTTGTCAATTTATATAATTGTGTAGAAGTAGTGTAAAAACTCAGTCATATATAAAGATGAAAGCACTAACCACCAGTAGCTCGTTCCCACTGGTTCATAAATTCAGCGGCACCAAAGGGCTTCTTCCTTTTTCTCATGCCTGCATAACAAAGTGGATAGCAATAGTTTTCTATTCTTTCCCTCACCTTTGGCCCCTAAATCTCTCCCTAAGCAGCTACCACCCCATAAAGGGCGACCCCCACTACTGAACCTAGAAGTCCCTGATACTTTTGGCCTTTAAAGGGGTTTTCCATGTTTAGAAAAGCTCATCAGCCGATCCAAGAGGTTCTGAAATAGGTAAAAAGAAGTCTTAACTTTTAAACCCGCTCTGTTCCAGCGCCGCCACTTTGCTTCCAGCCAGTTATGTCACGTTCATCGTTCACATGACCCTTTAGGGCATGTTCACACGGCTTCTTTTCATGAGGTGTTGGACAAGGCTTTCGGAGTGTTACCTCACCCAAAACGCTTCCA
The DNA here is from genome assembly GCA_025379985.1 of Phyllomedusa bahiana. Lineage (NCBI taxonomy): Eukaryota > Metazoa > Chordata > Amphibia > Anura > Hylidae > Phyllomedusa > Phyllomedusa bahiana. Next base: position 154,018 of record JAODAL010003555.1, read on the forward strand.
AAACGCCCCCAGTTCATTTCATTGATTCCTATGTAAAACCTTGTTGTAGTTCACACACGACGAGGTTTTTACACGCTTCTTTGGAAGCACTGAAAAAGAAGTGTTATGTCAATTCTTGAAGTGTGTTTTAGGCGCGGGTTTGGGCGCGGTTTTTGTCTTGGCTATCAATTTGTATGGGTGAAAATCTCGTCGAAAACCTGATCCAAAACCTCGCCGGGAAACGTCTTTTAGGGCATGTTCACACGGCTTATTTGGACGAGGTTTTCGGAGCGTTTCCATCTAAACCACATCAAAACCTTATCTAAAACACGCTTCTTCAGAAGAGGTTTTAGAGGCGTTTCTCAGCAAGGTTTTGGATCAGGTTTTCTACAAGGTTTTCGCCCATACAAATTAATAGCCAGGACAAAAACCGCGCCAAAAACCGTGCCAAAAACCGCGCCAAAAAACACGCTTCAAGAATTGACATGACACTTCTTTCCAAAGATGCGTGTAAAAACCTCGTCGTGTGTGAACTACAACGAGGTTTTACATAAGAATCAATTAAATGAACTGGGGGCGTTTTGGAAGGGTTTTGGGCGAGGAAACGCTCCGAAAACCTCGTCCAAAACCTCGCCCAAATAAGCCGTGTGAACATGGCCTTAGCCATCCACAGGCATCAGCGGTGGATTCCTGCATGAGAAGTCCATGACTGCTGAGGCCTGTGATTGGCTGCAGTGTCACGTGACCACCGATTGTGACGTCAGCTATAGGCGCACCGGGATCAGCGGCGGTGCTGAAACGGAGCAAGTTTAAAAGGGTGAGTTTTTTATTTGTTTTTTCTTCTATTTTTTAACAGTGTGTTATGGTGCTCTGATGTTCTATACCACTGGTGATTCCAGCCGTACAGCTAGATCTAGTTTAGAAGAATATAGGGATCTTTCAGGGAGTTGGGTCAATGCTGTGTGGTCAACCCTTTCGGGACAAAAGCTCAGGTGAGGGATAGATTTAGGGGTTATCGGTAAAGAAAAGAATAGACAATTATTGCTATCCACTTTGTTACACAGACGTGTGTTGGCATATGACGAGAAGGAAGAAGCCCTTTGGTGCCGCTGAATTTATGAACCAAGGAGTCCACGCACGAGAACGAGCTACTGGTGGTGAGTGTCCTCCTCATTTACCATACGATGCTGCATATGCGGTTGAGTCTTTAAGGATTTTGTAAGTTGACAATAAAAAGACTGTTAATATTATCCTGTGATTTTTTTTTTAAACGTATTCATGTTTTTTGCGTATGGTCCCTGAAGAACTTTACATATTTTTTATGTGTTCGGCTTCTAATTGATTCCAAAAAGTCCCATCCATCACCGGTGGGTCTCCTTATATAAACATATGTACTGTGTGGTATGCTTCCTGTTACTATGTACCATTGTAGGGAATTGTGTTGTCTACTATGCTGTACTTTACCTTTTAATTAGCAATATACCAATGTATTTTGGCCTGATGGTGTCTATATGGACAGTATTTGGGATCCATTAAGTCAGGCCAGCACAACTTCCCAAAATGTGGGGACTAAAACTGCCTGGACTGCCCCTGGCTCCTATGGGACTGCCCAGCAATGCCCATAAAGTAAGTGATACAAAACCGGGTGGTACAGCCCGTAACAAGCCCCCACCCCTTTGTGCGCCAGTGGTGGCCGCTCGAACCCTGACGGGTCACAAGCAGCTTGCGGGCCGTATGTTTGTGCATGTCCGTATCAATCGGAGGCTTGGCATTTGAAGCTTTTTCAAGTGTACACACGAAGTGGAGACCAAAAAGTTTTGTCCTTACATTACCTAATACCCAGCAGCCTTCACCCCTCGTAGCAAGGCCTTTTACTAGACATCTATTAAAGGGGTTTTGCCACGATCTCATTTCATACCTTCTGCATCCAGCTCTTCAGCTCTGTGTGCCCAGAAGGGGGCGTGTGTGATTTGTTTGAATTGCATATCATGTGACCCAGCAGGATGACATCACCAGGCCTTTCCTCTCTGTTTATGTAAAGCATTGTTAGTAGCTGAGAAGTAAAGCTTTTACCTCACAGCACAAGGATCCTAGGTTCAAATCTCTGCAGGAACCAAACCTGATTTTTTTTTTTCTCTTTATCAATGCACAGACCTCATTGAGGTTTCTTTTTTATTTATTTGCACTGTTTGACTAATTACTAAAAAGTACAGAGGAAGGGAGTAGAGGGACAGCACCTGGGGTTTGAACATTCAGTAGCTGTCTGAGTGGAGAGGTGAAGCCTGAGCATGTGCGACCAGGACTGAGAAGCTCTCAGCCCTGGTCGTATCCCCTGGAGATGAGCTGTAAACAATGGATCACTAAAGGAGCAGCTAAAACAAAAACGGTGCAGAATTTTTAATAATAATGAATGGTGAAAATGTTTATTTCATTTCCAAGCTTCCCACGTCAATTTTACCTTTAAGCTTGCAGCCTTGACACAAATTGTTGTGTTTTCTATTGTGCCTAATAGAAGCAGATGGGAAAATACACTCACCAGTCTGGGCTCCACGTATCAATGTCTGAATTTTCAGACTGTCAAATGTTAGATTACAGTATTTTTTTCTGTATTTTGTAATTACGTTGTTATGCTATTTAAATAGCTCCAGGGCCCCAACTAAAATATACCGTAAGTCTTATTTACATTCCCTCATCACTGCTGCGGCCACTGGTTGGATGAGTCGGTCACATGCCCCTAAGGCCGTGTTCACACGGCTTATTCCCGACGAATTTGTGCGCCGTATTGAGCGCACAAATCCGCCGTGAATAAGGGGCGGGACGGGGGCGGGGCCGGAGCGGGGCGGGGGGGCCGCTCCCGCCCCATAGACAATGCATTGTTTACGGCGCGTCCGCGCCGTAAATATGGCATGTCACTTTCTCCCCCCGCGGCGGATTTGTCGAGCGGGGAGGAGCGACGGATTCCACTGTTCTCTATGAGAGCAGTGGATTACCGTAATTGCTGCCGCGGATTGGCGCCGTACTGAAGCGCAAATCCGGCTCGCAGTAGGGCCAACCGCGGTAAACAAATAAGCCGTGTGAACGAGGCCTAACTTACATAACAGCTCGGAATTGCTCACTTCCATACGCTGATATAAGCTAGTGTGGCACATGACCGATTCATCCAATCAGGCTGCAATGGTGACGACCCCATTCAGAAGTAATGGTGTATCAACAGAAGACCGAAGAGATGCAACCCATGAACTGGGGGAGGCGAGTATGACTGTTTTGTTTTATTTTACTTGAGGCTCTAGAGCTATTTAAAGGGAATGTGTCATCAAAAATGACTTATTGTTTAACTCACGTTTTTATGTTAAACACATTTTTTAAGAATTTTTGGTTATTTTATTTAATTTTTTTTCCATATCACTTTCAATATTTTTTAATAATTCTTAAGTCCTGCAGGTTTCACTTTAGCCACTAAGCCTAATAATAGTCGGACTCTTCCTGTTCTGTAGAGAAAGATTCTCAGTAGTCTGTTCATTATCAGCACAAAGAGGGTCAAACTGAAATGAGACACCAGTGTGAAGAGATAACACAGGATCCACCAGTCACAAGAGGAGATAGTCACAGTTCACCCTTTCACCTCCCTGCACAGAGATTTCTTTCCAAGGTCACAGAGCATGACTGGAAAACTCTCCTATACAAGGCAATGGGTCTGAGTCAGTCTTAAGTCTCCTATGTGCATGAAGCTACTGTAAAGCATCTCTCTGACTGCTGTTTAAGCAGTGAAAACAAGGCCTAGTGACCAAAGTGAAAACTGCAAGACTTAAGAATTATTAAAAGTGATATGAAGAATTTAAACAAAAACAACTAAAAATTCCTAAATATGTGTTTAACATAAAAACGTGAAATAAACAATGAGTAATTTAAGGCACCTTCTTATCTACACGTTTTTAAATGTTTTGTGAGAGGAGTATATGAACCACATTACTAAAAAAATAAAAATAAAAGCAAATATGTAAATGACCCTGCCGTTTAATTAATCCCCAGCATTACGTGACTTAGCTCAGGGCATACCGTAAGATGTTGCGTGGGGACACTTTCCAAAAAGTTGTGTGTGTGTCCATGCCAAGCCTTGTGTTGAATTAGCGGTTGCATAAATGAGGATTTTTCCTTTATCCTCTTCCGCACAATGGAATTTCTTATGATTTTATTTGAAGATTTGTTTATTGCTACAAGGGGCTTTTGTTGAGCAGACAATGGGCGAGAGGGTTGGAAAGTCTTTATGCAGTTTCTTCAGCCGGTCACATTGGGCAGATGAAGGTCAAACATTACAACCATTATATTGTATGTGGCAAATGGATAAAATGTTCTTTGGAGCGTGCGATTTGTTTCTTCATTTTTATTTATATGAAGCCTTTTTTGTTCTTCTGGAAGAATAGAAGCCCGATCGTGTAATTTGTGTCCTGGGTTCTGTAAATTGAGTTTATATAGTGAAATATCGGAAATAAATGCATCACTAGAGCCAAACTTTATATTGTATTTTTTGTGATTTTAAATTGAGTGATTATATAAGAAGTTTGTGATTGATTTTACGTCCATTGGAATTAAAATTGGCCCTTGATGCTCCTCGTTTTAGAGAAGTCACTTGTGGATTCTGAAATTTAGTTTTTAATTTTTTTAAATTGGCTTCTTGCCTGTTTTAAAGTTATTCACCTCGACCTCATCTCTTCATATCCTATAGCCATCTACAGAACTCCCTGTGGTTCTGTAGGGGACTGTTCAGTGCCCTATTAGCATAAGTAACGGGGGGGGGGGGGCACATTTACCCCTTGAAGTAATAATTTTAGACATTGATGGTTCACTGTATGAAAGATAATTTTTTTATGTACATCTATATGCTTGAAAGGGATTTTATTCTAATAGTACAGAAAGCATTTTAATACAGACATTTTTCATTGCTTCAAATGATTAATGTGTACCGTAAATTGTTGTCTGCTATACTCTTAGGAGCCAGTTTTTAGAGTTTTTTTTAATACAAACTTATTTTCCAAATGAAAAAAGGGACAACCGTCAAAGGTTCGCTGCACTGGTGCCTGCAGGCCCCGACACACCCATGTTCTGTCTCACCTCTCCCCGCTTTCCGCTCTCTCTTTTCGCCGTGCTCGGCATCTGTCCCTTACAATCCGTTGGCTCCCTGCTGCTGTTTGATTCATAGGGTGCCCTGATTTAAACTTCCAGTGCTCGCCACCCACCTTTTCCAGAGCCAGTGCTCTGGGACCCTTGTCTGCTTAAGTGCTCCTTCTTCACTCTGCTGTTGTCAGTTTTTTGATGGGTGCCTTTAGGGAATACTGCTGTGTAAGTTCTTCCGGTATCAACCTTCAACTAGTCTCTGTCCCGTTTACAACTGAACTCCATCTGTCCTGACCTTCGACATGTGACCCATTACTCTTGTATGCTGCCTACACAGTGACCATGCGCTTGTGTCCCAAATATGCCCCTGACTACTATCCTGTACCACGCCTATATACCACCCTTCACCACGCGAGTGACCTAGTCGGGGAGAGTGACATGCGAGTTCCCTGCAGCGAAGTCTAAGGGGTTGAGGGTGAAGACCAGGGGCGCCACAGATTCTGCTCCTCAGCAATGGCTGGCCTAGACCAGGGATCCTCAACTCCAGTCCTCAAGCCCCACCAACAGCTCATGTTTTCTGGCTTTCCTTAGCATTCTGCACAGGTGATATCATTATTGTCAGTGCGTTCTGTTGGATATCCTGAAAACATGACCTGTTGGTGGGCCTTGAGGACTGGAGTTGGGGAGCCCTGGCAAAGACGATCCACTCTTACGTGTGACAGCATCTATGGAGAAAAGAGGGACATAGGTTAAAAATAAGGAATGTCCAAAATAGGGACACTCGAAGGACATGCATAACGTGGCCTTTTTCATGAAGCCTATCAAATTCCTCTGTCACATAAATACCACACTATTCATCTAATAAAGTCTTTTTACATTCAGAGCAGTGTTCCCCACCTCCAGTCCTCAAGGCCCACCAACAGGTCATGTTTTCAGGAAATCCCACAGAATGCACTGACAATAATGATTTCACCTGTGTAATGCTAAGGAAAGCCAGAAAACATGAGCTGTTACTGGGCCTTGAGGACTGGAGTTGGGGACCTCTGATTCAGAGGACATGAGGGATCTCATGACAACTGTGCGGCTCAGGCTCTCGTTACAGAGGAACTAGACAAGAAGAAATCCTGAGCTCTCCTGATACATTGACTATAAAGCGGGATGTTTCTCGGCCGCCATGTTCCTTTTTAATACAGGAATGTATAATGCGCCATATTTTACAGTCATTTGGTAAACTATGTAGTCGTTGCTTATTCTGAGCATATTCCCAGTATGTACCGTGCTGAACACCTTAATAAACTATCACTGAAACGCTGCCTCCCTAGGCCATAAGGCAATCCCTGTTCTGCTGTAACCATAAATCAGAGAGCGCTACAGCGTGTTACACCTCACTGATCTTTTCCTATCCAACAAAATATTCGTGTCGCCCACAGAAATCCTATGAAATTTGCCGAAAAAAAAGATTATTTTCCAGTAAAACCACTTTTATTGCCTGAAACAATGGTCACATACCGAATGACATAGGAGCCCATACTGCGGTAAAATGCCACTTGGCACTTATAGGATTGGAACGGCATTCTTTAAAGAGAAACTGTCACATAGTTTTTGCCCCCCTGGCTGAGGACAGAACAAGCTAGTGACAGACCTGCTGTTTCCAGCGCTGTGTTCCTTATTCTGTAAGATGCTGTAGTTTTCATGTATTTAATGCCCAAATCTGCTATTTTCAGCCAGAAGAGTCATTCCAAGAGTCCTTCAGAGAGTCCGTTTTTTTCCAAACCCCGCCCACCTGAGGCTAGCCCCGCCCACCTCAACTGACAAACCTACTACTTTGAATAGGTAGAAACATGTGAATAACTGTCAGTGGGTGGAGCTAGCCTTTGGTGGGTGGAGCTAACACCTACTCATGAATAAGATTTGAGGGGTAAATGCTCTAAAACTGCTGCATCTTACAGAATAAGGGACACAGCGCTGGAAACAGCAGGTCTGACACTGGCTTGTGCTGCCCTCAGCAAGGGGGGCACAACCTATGTGACAGGTTCCCTTTAAATGTCACATCCTACTTGACAAAGGATAGGAAAAGGTTAAACCTTCAGCGAAACTCTGGCCTCATCTGAAGTGATAGACCTGTAATATAAGGGTATGTTCACACGGCGTGTTGGATCCGTTTTTGGATACATTTCTTAGATGCATCTTTGGATCCATGTTTCGGACCCTAAACGGACCCAAACACGCATCTAACATTGTGCAATGTGATTTCTTTCAATGTAAAACACGCATCGGCGTTCAGACGAGTGATCGCCAATGTGTGCTTACATGCGTCTTTTGGATCTGTTCAAAGAATTGACGTCAGTTCTTGATCCGAAAGACGCAGCAGGCGCCCGGTTTAAAACTATAGGGTGCGATCCTGCTGCAGCCAAAACGTATCCAAATACGCACTTGCATGTTGGATGCGTTTTGGAAGCGATTTACGCAGTGCTTTTGAATGCATTTTTCCGATCCAACACCCCGTGTGAACATACCCTAAATCTCATGCTAAACAAGTATGTAATCTTAATTTATCATGTGTATTTCAGGCTGGGCATCTTACATTCCAATTTTAGCACAAAAGAGTTATCTTTTGTGAAATTAAAGGGGTTGTCTCACTACAAAGAATAGCTTTCAAAATGTAGGGAACAGTAAATTAAGACATTTTTTAAATGTATTGCTTTGTTCATCTTTTTTTGTTAAGGAGCTACAAATGATTTTATCACCTTCAGAAGGCTCTCAGGTTTCCCAAGTGACCAACCTGTGTACTCCTTTTCCCCTGCTGTTTGTTCTATCTGATAGCAGGGAGTGAGGTCATCACACAGGTGGTGGCCAGCAGTGTGAGAGCTTGTGTGTTATCTGATCTTTCAGACAAGACAGTAATTACTGTTTACATTAGCTCAGAAGCTTCTCCGGACCTCAGAGAAGGTAATTTAGCTAATCTAGACTGATAAACAGAGAAGTCTGAATACATGGAGCTCATATGCTAATTACAGACAGCTTGACCAGGAAGTGACAGAGCAAAGCAGCATTATTTAATTCATGCATCCTATGAAACTTTGAGATGAGAAAACCCCTTTAAGTGTTACATCTCTTTAATATCATTTCTGTATCAGTATCTTACAGTGGTCAAGATTTCTGCCTGCTGTCATAAAATAAGAAACCTTCCTGGTTTACCTTTTTAGGGTATAAAAATCTATCCTGGCACTTTGATGGACACGCAGGTGCATTGCCCGATACAAGACAGAGACCTGCACTTGTGCGTATTGTCAACCATGTTTACATTCAGTGACAACAAGCAGAGATCTTGAAGCACATAGAGGAATGAATGCAGACAGTATATTAAATGCTGCATCATTTTTCATGATGTAATTTAACCTTTGCTGAAACTCGGATATCCCATGAAAGCGGCATCACCATATCTGTACTCCTATTCTAAGCCAGTGGCTTTGCCGGCCGTAGGGAGTGGAGAGCCGGACCTGCATGTGCGCCTTTCTCTGATCACAAATGTGCTGTACTGTATTTGAAAATCTCAAGGAAAGGAAGAGAGACCGCTACGCATGCATGGCCGCCCGTCTGGTATCCCTTTGAACGGCACAGACTCCGCCCTAGAATGGAATCCCCTTTAAAGGGGTTGTCTCACTACAAGGATTGCTTTTTATGTTAAAGATCTTGCAAAAACAAGTCACTTTGTAATATATGTCCATTAGCAGTGTCCTACCTATTCCTAGATATCCCCTCTTGTATGGGCTGCATCAGCTCCTCAGGTCGCTATAGCTACAGACCTGTTTGATCTCTCCTGATAGGCTGCCAGCACTGGTTGCTATAGCTACTGACCTGGCGTCTACTGCAGCCTAGTAGAAGCCAGTAAACACGCCCCTGAATTCAAAGTGAAACCAAGAAAGCAGGACTGAGGTGAGATGAAACAATGTAGTGAGACAACCCCTTTAAGTCATGTTGTTTGCTATCAGGATTTAGCTGCCGTACATTAGTTTTATTAGAGCTGTGAATTGTGTGATTCTATGAAACATTGACCATGTTATTCTTTGTTTACATGCAGCAAGGAGTTATGGGAGAAGACGAGGTAATCCATCTATCTATTTATTACTAAAGCTGAATTAACGATGATCTTGTCTGATTAATTGTGATTTATCCCTCATCCTATCCTCAATCAGAACTTCATAATATTCCTCATATGTCAATGATATGCTTTTATTAACATACATACTGGTTACTAATGGAATGCTTCATACAAAACCCAACCAGTCACTTATTTGACCATGCTCGCACCCAGTGACCAGAGGCGGAGGGCATCTGGACTCAGTGGGGCTGATTTATCAATACTGTCTAATACTCAGGACCTTATGGGTATGTTCACACGATGTACTGCGGGGCGTACAGTATTTGCTGCAATACATCGTGTCTTTCGGGAGCTCGCGCTAATAAGCGTGTACTCCCGCGGCGCTGCCCCATAGACATGCATTACTATTAATGCATTATTAATTATTAATTGACATGTCACTTATCTCCCCGCTCGTACAATACGATCGTATTGTACGAGCGGGGAAAGGAGGCGTAATCCATAGTTATCAATGAGAACTATGGATTACCGTAATTGCGGCGCGCATCTCGCCGCGCGTTAAGTGCAAATAAGCGACAAAATTTGCAACAAAATTACGCCGTGTGAACATAGCCTATATATGAAAATGGTCTACCAATAAGGGTATGTTCACACGGCTTATTCCGGGACTGATTCCAGCCATACTGCGCGCCGTATTTGCGCTGCTGTACGACTGAAATCCGTCCCAGTCATTACGGTAATCCACAGTTCTCATAGAGAACTATGGATTCCGTCTCCTCTCCCCGCTCGGCGAATCCGCCGCGGGTGGGGAGAAAGTGACATGCACATTATTTACGGCGTGTACGCACCGTGACTAATGAGTGTCTATGGGGCCGGCGAGATGCACGGCTGCCGGCGTAATTGCGGGGCGAAATCCGTCCCGCAATTACGTCGGCTTTAAGCCGTGTGAATATTGCCTAAGACTGTCTTTGTTGCCCATAGCAATCAATCAGAGCTCATAGCAACCAATCAGATCTCAGCTTTCATTTCATATAGTGCTCTGAACATGAAAGGGGAACTCTGGTTGCTATGGGCAACAAAGGCAATCTTCCTTCTAGACAGTGTTCATACATAAGGCCCTTAGACTAGACATCCTTATAATACGTCACACTTATCATAGTGTTGGTAAATCTGGTGCATAATTAGACTGTAGTCTAAGCTTATACCCTGTGTTCTGATTTTCCGAGACTTTTAAAAACCTCCCTACTACCTGCCACTGTTCTAAAATAGAAATTGACCCCATGCATTAGCACACGCAGAGCTCCTGTATTACCCCCGATCACTCACTGATGTCACGTTCATGGATCACATGACGGTTTCTGGCCTCAGCAGTCACATGCCTGCATGTACAGAGGTCAGTGATTGGCTGCAGCATCATGTGACCCATGAACGTGATGTCATCAGTGAGAGATTGGGTGGGGGGGGGGGTAATACTCTGGCAGCGCTGGACGGTGGTGATGGGAGATGTATGGGGTCATCTATTTTAGCTCAGTGAGAGGTGCTATGGAGTTTTGGAAAATCCCTTTAAGGCAAAAAATTGGTGGTGCATTTAATTCATGCCCTTTTACGATAAGCCGCAGCCCTTTTTTTCAGACAGATGTATCTAGAAACTGTCTAAAACACAATAATAATAATAAATGTGGTATTAGGCATTTAAGCCAGTATTTTGGTACAAATTGTCCCAGAATTACGGCACTATTGCTATAAAAAATATTCCCCACTCTTTCTGATGAAATGCAGTATATAGCCCACATAGGGAACAAACATGGTAGACTGCCCCTTACTACCTACAGTCACCAGTGCAGATGGATAGGTGTTCCCAGTTCGAGCTTCCTGCTGTGCCGCTCATGTGTCAGCAGATTAGCACATTGAACGTTGTCATTTTATTGGGCTATAATCTGGAGATTTAATGACCAAGCTGAGAAGTTGCACATTGCTGTGACTTACCAGATGTGTAGACAGATTAATCCCAGATAGGGTTAGTTCCACCATAAAGCCCTATTATACAAGTAAGTGGTGGGTTGTGGTTATACCAGTGCCTTCAACCCTGTTAGGGCACCAAAGATCCAACTGGGACCAGTGATATAAATGGCGGCTTGGTTTTGTCTTCAGACCTCAGGAGTTTCATGTTCGAGGCTTTACACTTTGGGCAGTTGAAAGGACTTGTGACCTCTCTTGTCTCTTTTCAGTAAATTCTTGTGTTGCCTGAGAAATAAAAATTCTGGAGCATCTTGTATTCTACCGTTTTGTTGTGCTGTTCCTCCTCCTGTCTTTTCTAGACAGGTATTACTGAATCAGTCAGCTGGGTGTGACCATTCCAGTTTTTAGAGGGGCGTGTCCCTGCACACAAGCACTGAATCGGACAATGTCAGACTGTGCAGAGACATGCCTCAATTGGTAACACCCAGTTGACAAAATGGTAACAAACTTTAGGAGGAAAAATAGAGAAGTCACACAAAATAGAGAAAGATGCTCCGGAATTGTTATATGATGTGCGTTACAAGTATTTATGGAATGGCCACAAAAAGCTATTTACAAATGTTTCCACCAAATTGATCAGCTGTGAGGAATCTGGGCAGGATGGAGGACATGCATGAAAACTGTCCAGGTCTAAGGCTTTCTTTTTTGCCCATAGTAACCAATCACAGCGCCCCTTTCATTTTTTAAAGCATTATATGAAAAGAAAGGGGAGCTCTGATTGGTTGCTATGGGCAACAAAAAGTCTTCGACCAAGATCGTTTTCATCCACGAGACAAGTATGAAACTTGGCGCCGACACGCCATTTCTGAATCGATATAGAGAAGTGTAGAATATGACAGTATACATGAACCGGTCGTATGTGGGCTCATAGATCTGGCATGTGGTATGCCTTCCATATCATTGCTTAGGATATCTTTGGCGCATCCCAAAGTGCCATGCCTGGTGCAAGTTTTGGCATACCACTGTTCATAAATCCATAGAACAGGACTATGACCGTTTTTTGGCACACGATAAGCCAAAAAAATGGTTGCAGCTCTGTTCATATATGTCACCCTAAGGGCGACATGTTATGATTTTTGCCACCCAGATGCCAATTTTTTTTTTGTGCAATTTAGTGGCGTATATTGCGCTTTAATCTACGAACCTGTTCTACTAGGGGTCATAAATGAGACGCATTCTAGCACAAAAGCGACACTTCTGGCTCAGGTAAACCACTTTTAAAGTGTCTAAACCGCTCCCCAGAAATGCGCCGGAATTTCTGTCTGAAGCTATAAATGTGTACTTCTCATTGTAGTGTGCACGCCGAGCAGCCCCCCCCGATCCAGGGGCTTATAAAGGCCCGGGTTATCCTTTGCGCCTGGCATTGGAGTGCGCCTGATTTAAAAAATTAGAGAACAGGGCTGTGTAGTTTTCGGGGTGAAAAGACACCGAAATTTCCCCTTTCAAACCCCGTACATACTTTTTCCTCTAAGGGGACATGTATGAACGGGGGGCCCAAAATTCTGGCCCAAAAACTGAGTTAAAAAGTTTCTATGTGTTGAACAGGGTACTCCCAAAATTTTGGGGCCCTTCTGGGGGGGCGCACCCCCCTTAGTGAAGTAGACACAAATTTTGTTCTTTGACCCAAAATTCGGCGCAGAACATTAAAAGCCCGACCAGGGAAAGGGGGTGTGACAACTTTTGGTTTGGCTCTACACTGCCCTGTATGTTGACCTGAGAAAAAAACCCGACCAAGTAAAGGGGGTGCCTGAGCCCAAATTTTGGGGGTTGGCTTTTTCAGCGCCTTATATACCGCAGAAGAAAGCTAGCCGGGGAAAGGGGGTGCCCCGCCCAGCTTTTGGGGATTGGGGTTACACTGCCCGGTAGTATGAACCCTGCAAAAAAAGCCAGACCAGGGTAAAGGTTTTTGGGCCCTGGCCAACTTGTGGGTTTTACCACATGCCTGTTGTAGCCCGCAGAAAAAACACCAGACCAGGGGAAAAGGGGTTTCCTGAGCCAGATTTGGGTATTTGCTCTTCACCGGGGCCCGTATTATGACCTGCAGAAGAACAGCCAGACCAGGGTAAGGTGGTGCCGGCCCCTTGTGGTATTGGCCTACATGCCCTGGGTTTTTTACCTGCAGAAGAACACTAACCGGGAAAAATGGGGGGCCTAAGGGGAACTTGGGGGGGGTTTGCCCCCAAAACCCCTTATGAGGACCCGCAGAAGAACAGCCGACCAGGGGAAAAATGGTGCCTGACCAGACTTGGGTTTTGGCTTACATTGCCCTGATGTATGACCTGCAGAAAGCGCCAAACCAGGTCAGGTGGTGCCTGAGCCAGACTTTTGGTATTGGGCCAATGCCCGTATGTATGACCTGAGAAAACAGCCAAACCCGGGTAAAGGTGGTGCCTGAGCCAGACTTTTGGGATTGGTCTACACTGCGCCTGTAAATGACCTGCAGAAGAACAGCTAACCAGGATAAAGGTGGTGCCGAGCCGACCTTGGTATTGGCTCTACCTGCCCTGTAGTAGACCGCAAAGAACAGCTAGACCAGGGTAAAGGGGGGTGCCTGAGCCAATTTTTGGGATTTGCTCTACACTGCGCCCGAAGTATGACCTGCGAAAAAACCCGACCAGGGTAAAGTGGTTTCCTAGCCAACTTGTGGGATTTTGGGTCACACTGCCCTGTATGTAAACCTGCAGAAGAACCTAACCCGGGAAAAAATGGTGCCAAGCCAAAATTGGTATGCCTCTAACGCCCTGTATGTATGACCTCAGAAGAACAGCCAAAACCCGGTAAAGGTGGTGCTGGCCGAATTTTTGGTATTTTGGGCCACACTGTCCTTATGTAGACCTGCAGAAGAACAGCCAGACCAGGTACAGGTGGGGGCCTGAGCCAGACTTGGTATTTCCCCACACTGCCCGTATGTAGACCTGCAAAACACCCGACCAGGGTAAAGGTGGTGCCTAACCCCGACTTGTGGGATTTTGGCCCTACATTTCCCCGTAGTATGACTAGAAAAGACCAGACCAGGACAGGTGGGGCCGAGCCAGACTTTGGTATTGGCACTACACTGCGCCCGAAATGACCGCAAAAAAGAACAGCTAGACCGGGTAAAGGTGGGGGCCCGACCCGACTTTTGTTTGGCTCTACCTGCCCCCGTATGATACCTCAGAAGAACAGCTAGACCAGGGTTTAAAAGGGGGGCCGAGCCAGATTGTGGGTTTTTTTTTCTACACTGCGCCTGTATTAGACCTGCAGAAAAAACGCCAGACCAGGTAAAAGGTGGTGCCTGAGCCCGATTGTGGTATTGGCCAAACTGCCCGTATGTATGACCTGAAAAAGAAAACTAGACCAGGGTAAAGGGGGGCCTAAGCCCCGACTTGTGGTATTTCCTCTACACTGCCCCCGTAGTATGACCCAGAAGAACAGCCAACCGGGTAAAGGGGTCCAGAGCCATTTGGTATTGGGTCTCATTGCCCCGTATTAGACCTGCAAAAAAGCAGCCAAAAAGGTAAGGGGGTGCCCCAGCCAACTTGTGGGAAATTTGGGTCTACATGCCCATTATAACCTACAGAAGAACGCCAACCGGGGTAAAGGTGGTGCCTGGCCAACTTGGGTATTGGCTCTACTTTCCCTTTTTGTATGACCTGCAGAAGAGACCAACCAAAGGGGACAGGTGGGCCTGGCCAGATTTGGGTATTGGCTTACACGGGCCTGTTGTAGATTTCGAAAAAAACAGCCAACCGGGGAAAGGTGGTGCCTGAGCCAGACTTGTGGTATTGCCTTACACTGCCCCGTATGTTGACCTCAGAAGAAAGCCAGCCAGGGTAAAGGTGGTGCCTGACCCCGACTTGTGGGATTGGGCCTTACACGCCCTTATGAATACCTCAGAAGAAAGCCGACCAGGGTAAAGGGGGTGCCCACCAGACTTTGGTATTTGCTCTACACTGCCCTGTAGTAAGAAAA
The DNA here is from genome assembly GCA_025379985.1 of Phyllomedusa bahiana. Taxonomy (NCBI): domain Eukaryota; kingdom Metazoa; phylum Chordata; class Amphibia; order Anura; family Hylidae; genus Phyllomedusa; species Phyllomedusa bahiana. Next base: position 169,181 of record JAODAL010003555.1, read on the forward strand.
AGGTTCAACATTCTGGCAGATATACTACCTTTAAAACGATTTTGAAAGGTTATCAGTGCCAGAATTAAAACATATCGCCTGTTTTAAATTTTTCGTAACGCCACCCCAGGGAAATTAAAAATTACATAGGCCCCCTTCCCGAAAGATGAGAAATCCCCTTGTAGTCCCCAGGTCCCTCCTCCCAAAAGAGGGACACTCGCCCTCCATCCCCCTTTCCCAAATTCCTTGAGTAGGGATCATGAACAAAAGATTTTTCCCCTGTAATTTTAAAACCGAATTTTACTTTATCAGGCAAAAAAACTACCTTATGGGGGATAATTTTTTTATAAAAAAAGTATAAAGGGAGAAGCACTGAAAATCCAAAAGGAGAATTTTGAGGAAATAGTAAAGAATTTTACAACTGAAAAATCCCTTAAGTGAAGGAAATTTTTCAAGAGGTTTTTTCGAACCCTTTTGCAAAATTCGGTTTATTTTTGTCCCCATGCTTGATTTTTATAATGAACAAACCCCCCCTTTAATTTGTGGGGTCCACCTAGTATGGAACCAGGGGCTCTTTGCCCTCCAAATTTATTTTTCCGTCTTCCGGGTTTTCCCTTTAAATTTTGATTTCCAACGGGATTGGGCAACCCCCTGCGCTTCTGATTTTGGCTGCGGGAGCAAATGCCGGGCTGACATCACCATTTGGAGTTTTTACTTCTAAAACCAGAAATAAAAGGAAGCAAAAAAAATATTTTTTTTTAAACAGACAACCCCTTTAAACTAAAAGTATAGAATTTCTTTCCTTTTTAAAATTTTCCGTTTTAATGAAAGGTTTAAAATTGCCGTATAGACTACAAAGTAAATGTTATAGAAACTGCAACAAGTATCTTAAATTATTTTTTTGTTTTTTTTTTTTTTTATTTAAACTTTTAATTTCTAATGCCATTAAATTTTTGTGGGATTTTGTAGTTGCACTGGTCACATTAGAACAGCATTTTTTTTTTTTGTTTTTAAGGGTGCTTTCCAAAATGTTAGATAGATAAACAATATGATAATTTTTATGGTTTTTAAAAAGATTTTTCAAAAGGGTTTTAAAAAAAAAAAAAAAAAAAAAAATTCCCTTTCACCCCCCCCTTTTTTTAAATAGAAAAAATTTGCCCCAATTTACCCTTCAAACAACCTCCCCAGGGTCTGCAAGAGCTCAAGGGGTTCCCCCCCCCCGTCCCCCCACTGAAGACATCACGTTTTTATGGGGTCACAAAAGAGCTGGACCAATTTACTGACCTCTGTGTCACATAACTACATACGACATGTGACTGCTGAGGCCCAAATTGGCTTCAGCATCATGTGAAAACCCCGAACTGAGGTCCCCATTTAGCGACTTGGGGGGCACTTTTAGCTCTGGCAGGGTCAGCGCTGGGAATTTTTGGTGAAGGGGGAATTAAAAAATTTGGGTTTAAATTTTCCCATAAAAAAGCAAAGCGGGAGGTTTATAGGCAGGTATTTTAAAAATCTTGGGAAAAACCCAAAACAAATGCATTTAAATTTTTTTTTAATTATTCCTATTAAAAAAAAAAAAAATTTACCTTTTTTTTTTCCCTTTACTTTTTTTTTTTTTTTTTTAAAAACCATATATTTTTCCCCTTTCACTTTAATTTTACTATAAAAAAATGAATGATTTGGTTCTTTTATAAAAACACTTTGGGAAATTTTTTTATTTTATTTGTGTCTATTAAAAACCCCATTATACTCCTTGGGTGTTAAACATTTGTCATTATTCCCAAATTTGCCCCCGCCTCATTGGGGGTTTAAAGTCCCAAATTCCAGATTAACCCAATTTTATTTGGGTTTTTGAGTGTGGGAAGAAATTCCCCCGCATACAAGGGGAGAAAAATACAAACTTCTTGCAAAAAATTTTTCCCCTTGGGGGGGAATTGAACCCAGAATCCCCGACTAAAAAGGCAGTAAATTTCTAACCACTTAGCCACCAAGAGCCCATAAAACCAAAACCTTTTCTGTGTCAAGCTAATAATTAAAACAAATATTCAACCTTGGGGGGCTTTTAAATTTGGCCCCAGCTTTTATGAAAGCTGTCACAAATGGTGCTGATAATTTTTAAAGAGAGCCCCCCCACTCCTTTGTAATCACATGCATGCCACAGTCGGCAATTTAACCACGACATCCAACAATTTAAATGGCTTTGAACTGCCTTATCCCTGCCCCCCGCACAAGTTAATTTGGGGCGGGCCCCACGTGACTTACTATTTTGGGCCATTCATGGGGAAAAAGCTTAGC
>JAODAL010003556.1:0-171453 GCA_025379985.1 Phyllomedusa bahiana
ACCAGGAAACCCCCCCCTAAAGGACATTAAAAATGGATCATGGCTGGGTCTATCAGCAAGACAATGATCCAAAACATACAGCCAATGCAACATAGGAGTGGCTCAAAAAGAAGCACATTAAGGCCATGGAGTGACCTAGCTAGTCTCCAGACCTTAATCCCATAGAAAATTTATGGAGGGAGTTGAAGCTCAGAGTTACCAAGCGACACCATAAAAATCTTAATTATTTAGAGATGATCTGCAAAGAGGAGTGGACCAAAATTCCTCCTGACATGTGCGCAAACCTCATTATCAACTAAAAAAAAAAGTCTGACTGCTGTGCTTGCCAGCAAGGGTTTTGCCACCAAGTATTAAGTCTTGTTTGCCAGAGGGATCAAATACTTATTTCTCACTACAAAACGCAAATAAATTTATATAATTTATACAACGTGATTTTCTGGATTTTATTTTGGATATTCTGTTACTCAATGTTAAAATTAACCTACCCTTAAAATTATAGACTGTTCATGTCTTTGTCAGTGGGCAAACTTGCACAATCAGCAAGGGATCAAAGAATCATTTCCTTCACTGTATGTATATCTATTACATCCTGCCACAGCAGAGTGCAATATGTAATTAATGAAAGGCCCACATACTGTAATACAATAGTACTTCCGTAGATAGGACAAGCACTAGGCCTCTAGTGGTCAAGTACCCTAGAGAACTAAGTGTTAAAGTAAAAAAAAAAAATATATATATTTTTTTAAATAATAAATATTAAAAGTTAATATCACCCCCATTTTACAAATACATTTTTTTTACACATAATTGATATTACTAGGTTTGTAAGTGTCCTGTCTATTAAAATATATTATCATTTATCCCATATGCTGAACATCGTAAAAGAAATCTACGTGGGCTGGAAAAGAAAAAAAAAATTCCAAAACCCCAAATTGTCATTTTCTTGGTCATTTCACATCCTCAAAAACTTGGAATAAAAAGTAATTAAAAAGTCACATGTACCCTAAAATGCTACCAGTAAAAACTACACCTCAGCCCGCAAAAAAACGAGCCCTGGCTCAGGTCCATAGACTAGAAAACAAAAAAATTATTGGTCACAGAGTATGGCATTTCAGCACAAATGTAAAAAATAGAAAACATTTTTTAGTTCTAAACTAAAATGTTTAGTATTAAAACTTAACAAAACCTCTAGAAATGTAATATCACTGAAATCTTACTGACCTCCTGAATACAGAGAACACATCATTTATATCGAAGAGTGGACAAAAATGAAACAATTGTGTTTTTTCATGTTCCAGCCCACATAGATTTTTTTTGAGGGAGTTTCCCAGCATTATATGTTATGGTCAATGGCACCATTAAAAAGAACATGTTGTTGTAAGGTGACACCATTTATTAGTTGGATTAATTTGTGCCATTAATTGTGCCAAATCTTTGGTGCATTTTTGGTGCATACTGCAGCATAGTAAGTCACACCGTTTTCCTGTGAGGCCACGTCCATTTTGGTGAGACCACACCATTTTAGTCAGAGTGCCTAAAAAATGCCTAAAACACCTTATAAATGTAGTATTAAGCATATGCCCCAGTTGTTGGTGTAAATTGCACCAAAATTCCTGTGCAGTTGCCGTAATAAATATGCCCCAATGTCTGTGAACACAATTCTCTGTGCAATATACAAATAGAAACATTGCCATTCTCTCTGGGCCAGACATAATTTAAAATGAACTCAGCCAAAATGGAAAAGTGTTCTTTGGTCAGATTAATCAAAATTTTTAATTATTTATGAAAACTATGAACGCCATGTCCTTCAAACTCAGAAGGCAAGGGACCATCCAGCTTGTTATCAGTGCACAGATAAAAGGCCTGCATCTCTGATTGTATGGGGTAGCGTTTGTGCTTATGGCATAGTCAGCATTTTGAAAGGCGCTAAAAATGCTAAGCAGTCTATAGAGGTTTTAGAATTATCATATGCTCCTATCAAGATAATGTCTCTTTAAGGGAAGATCTTGAATATTATATAAAGACACTACTAAACCATATACTGTATCTATCAGAACAGCATGGCTTAAGAGAAGAAACGCCTTGACATTGAACTGTCTGGCTTGCAGTCCACAATTTCAACTAGTGTATAATATTTGGTGCACTATGAAATGAAAAATCTGGCCAAGATGGCCAACAACTACATCAGACAAAACTGGGACAACATTTCTCTCCCAAAATTCCAGCAATTGGCCTCAACACTAACCAGACATTTACATACTGATGTTAAAAGAAAAGGGGATGCTACACAATGGTATACATTGCCCTATCACAACTTTTTTGATATGTGTTGCTGCTGTCATTTTCTACATTAGTTTTTTCTTTCTATTGAAATGTTAAACATCTAACATGCAACTTCTGGTATGTCATCTATGTTCTAAAGAGATTTCCATGTTGCTTTTTTGGTACTGGGTTTTTACATTTTTCATTAAATATTTCTTTTTACTTTTTATTTAGTCCCCTTTTTATAATACACTGCATTACTTCTGTGTTGCAGTGTTCTGTGCTTTTAACATTGTCCTTTTACATCCTCTGGGCAGAGTGTAAGGTACAATCATGGCCATGACAATTCCTCGGTTTAACAAATTGTGTATTGAACAAGCTCAGATGTACAGCGGATGTCAGAAAGGAGTTAACCTGTTGCTTTCCAGTCTGCCTGCATTGGGATTTAAAGCAGGGAAGGCTGAGCTTATTAATATATGGTTTTGTGTAAAAAGATTCAGTATAGCTTATTAATTTAAAATTCCTAATCACTCTGGACCAAGGAGTCCAGTGGGCAGCCTCAATTAATAAGTGGCAGCCTTCCTGTATTAGTGTACATACAGAGATAGAGGATTATGAGAACTCACTGGACTTTGCCAGAGTAAACAGGGGTTGAAATGAATAAAATGCAAGTTATATTGGACCTTTGCCCACAATACTGTATGTCAATCTGCCCAACTCTTCCTCATCTATAACATGGTGCTGGCTAGTTTAAAGTGACAGGCTCCCTTTAAACACCCTCTCATTCTTTATTTATAAAAAAAAATGTATCCAAGCCATCCCCAGCAATATTCCAAAAAATATTTGCTATTTTCATTTATACTAGTCTCTTATGCATACATATATGAGGATAGACATTTAAACACAAATTGATGTTACATTTTGGGAAATAATCTGACTTCATCTGACAAATAGAATGACAGAGGCAACATATTCTTTAAATATTAAACATAAGAAGTTTTGTATAATTTATTTTCTAATCTGAGTGAATGCACAACTTGCTTTGAAGTTGCAGAATTCTTGAGAAACACATCAGTGGAGAGACGCTTTTGTTAAATTAATTAATAAATATTCTGTCAAATATTTAAAGGGAAAAGAAAGCCGCAGGGAAGGTCAGAAGTAGACTTATTTCTGAAACATGTTTAAAGAATAGTCTAATAGAGCTTACTAGCTGGGGGCAGTTGTAGAAATAAGTATGCCCTTGGAAGCCTGGTCACTTATTGGCCACATCAACATAAAAATCTAATTCATTAGTTGCCTAATTTGAACATTCTTGGTTCACATTGCAAAGGATCTGGGAGCTGCTACAGTCCATGATCTTGACATTTTTATGTGTATATGATCATAGTATGATATGCTATTTCACAATTTATACTCACCCTTACTAATATGTGATTGCTGTTTGTTTATCACATTTAGGAGACTGAGAATATTTTCATGATTCTCTCAGCCATTCTGCACATAGGGGATATCCGGTTTACAGCCCTGACTGATGCTGAAACAGCCTTTGTGTCTGACTTGCAGCTTGTAGAACAAGGTAATAATTAATGGTATGCAATTTTTTCACAGATAAATGTCAATGTTACACAAACATATATTTTGACTACTTGAACCTTAGGTAAGGGGATCAATTACTGCTTCTTTAAAAAAAAAAAATATATATTATTATAATCTAAATTCACAGCTGTCTATGCTATATAAAATAATTATGTTCTATGGCATCTTTGACCTAAATATAACACGGGCTAGATATCAGTCTACTTATTTTTACTATATCTGGACTAAATAAAACTGTCATAATATACCCTATATATAACACTGATAAAAAAAAAAATCTTCTAGGCTACATTTTGCATGTCATACATTTTAGCAGTTTATTCACATCTCCAATCCCTTTGGCTACCCATTGAGCATCGAAAAACTAACAGGGGAGGGTTAATAAGTTATTATAAAATGTTACACTTTTTGGAAAATATAGCTGATAAATCAAACAAGCATTGTTTAACCATATCCACGATGTGAATTGCTTTTTGATTGAGAGAGCCAAAATAAATTCATAAACAGAACTGACTTGGTTATCACTAAAATTATTTAATATACCATGAACTTAATTGTGAATATAACTGGAGAAACAGTTTAGATAAATATTATAAGTAATAGTAAAACAATTTAGGGAAAAAAACATCCTAGAAAGTGAGCTACAATAAACAAAAATAAGATATTAGCTACATTTTTCTTCATAATTCTGCTTTTCAGGGACTATGTCAGGGAGGTAATCATAAAGTACCAAGTCTACATGCTTGCTCTAGAATGATCTCCATTTAATAATGGGTGCAGATTTTATAACCAAAAACAGAATGGTAGGTTTGCTGTCATCCTGCATCTGCTCTATTACAAGCCCACAAAAATAATACAAGTATTCATTGAACAGAACTTTGATCATTATTATTATAATTATGCTGCCTCTGAATTATCTAACAAGCCCACACCCGTTGTCTAGAGCTGGGTTTACACAGTGTAGTTGTGGGGTTTACTTTGGGGCGTAACTGCGCTGCAATACTCGTGAAGTACGCCCTGCAAATAAGGTAAAATCAAAACAGTCATCAAGTGCTATGATTTCCCAACATCTTCAGCGCACAGTAGATGCCTGTAAAAAGAAGTGACATGTCACTTCTTTTGGGCAAGCATGCACAGGGAAAGAAAAAGTGAATGGGAGCTGGGCCAGAGTGCTGTTGAAATATGCACTGGCCTGCACATACTTTCAACAGCAGAAGTATAGTGGCACACACAGGTATGCGCCACTATACATCATGTGAACCCGGCCAAAGGAAAAATACATAAACTTAAAAATGGTACACAATTCCAGGAGGCATGGAAATAAACAATAACAATGGATATAATAGCATTGACTAATAGCAATAACCATGACAAAACATGTCTATAGAACGGATTATACTTATATGTATGTACATATTTGCACATCATTTTACATATGATCACTAACCAAACCAGTTATCTAAGAGTAATATTTTATTTTTACTGGTAATAAACAATTTCCTTAATCTCCCCTGTGCATTTTTCTCCCTAGGACATATCCTGGTTATAAAGCACTTTGGTCATAAATATTGACCGTGTTTCCTAAAAAGTGATATAATATTATGTATGATGGAGGGAATTAGTTAGTTAGTGAAATATACATTCCAATATAGTAAATTAGCCTCTAAAAGGTTTGGCTTGATTACTTTTCCCTACTTTTCTGCTGCTTTCTATGACTTGTACGGTACAACACTACACTCCTGCAAAGTCAGTATTAAGATATACATTTTTAAGCTGGCCATGCAAGTAACAATTACACTTTGTCAGTGGAAAACATTGGGAATGGTCAGGAAAGTTAAAGGGGTTTTACCACAAAGGCATTTTATGCCTGCTTTGTCCTGCTTCAACTTTCAGTGTGTTCAAAAGGGGACGTGTATGATTTATTTGAACTGCATGTCATGTGACCCAGAAGACTTGACATCACCATGCCTTCTTACTTTCAGCATAAGGATCCTAGGTTCAAATCCCTACAGGAACCAAATATGTATTTTTTTTTCTTTTTAGTTATTTGCACTGTTTGACTAATAACTAAGCAGTACAGAGGACAAGAGTAGAATGACATAACCTGGGGTTGAACACTCGCTCAACAGTGAGTGTGTGTGATTACAAAGCAGGGAAGAGATTGATAGTAGCTGTCTGAGAGGAGAGGTGATGTCTGAGCATGTGCGGCCAGGACTGAGAAGCTCTCGTCACTGGTCGTATCCCTTGGAGATGAGCTGTACACTATGAATCACTAGTGTAGCAGCTAAAACTAAAATGGTACCTAATTTTTAATAATGATGAATGGTGAAAATGTTTAGTATTTAATTTGCAAGCTTACCAGGTCAATTTTACTTTGTGGTAAAACCTCTGTGGTAAAGATTTTAATTGTTTAATTTTAATGTATGCAAGGTATAGACTACTGTCATTTTATTGTAGTGGCTGGAATGCTGCAGATATTACCAGATGAGTTGTCTACTGCCTTAACAACAGATGTTCAATACTTTAAAGGTAAGAAGTTACAACTAGATATAAAGTTTAGGCCTCGTTCACACGGCTTATTTCAGAACGTATTTACAACGGATTGCCGATCGTAAATACGTTCTGAAATCAGTTGAAAATCAGTTGCAAATAAGTGTCACTAAGTGTGGCACGTATTTGTAACTGATTTCCCGACGGATTCACCATCTCCAATCATTGTAGGTGGTGAATCCGTCCGGAAATAATTGACATGTGAATTTGTTTTTCCGTCCGGATTGCCGTCGTCAATCCGCGGCGGCAATCCGGAACGGAACTACGCGTTGTGTGAACGACGAGCCGTATTTTCTATTGAAATCAATAGAAAATAGGCTGTGACTTATTTCGGACGGATTTGTCGACGGATTGCGTCGTCAATCCGTCGGCAAATACGCGGCGAAATAAGCCGTGTGAACGAGGCCAAAAGGCATGATTTAATAATTTTATTTAATACATGTCAATCCGAAAGGTGATCCACCATGAGAAGCTTTGTAGGACATTCAATCGTAATTTTCTATAACTTGTATTGATTTTTAATCAGAATTGTCCACGTGTAATTATCTCATCTTTAACATTGGAGTGATTAAAGCTCACCAATTACAACAATTAAGCCTGGGGAAGTCTGATGATTTTATCTTTAAAATTTTTTTATTAGTTAAAACTTTAGTTACATTTATAAATCCATGTTGAAATAAGTAATAAAACTATTAAAATATTTTTTCTAATGCTTAGGAGATATGATAACACGCAGACATTCAAAGGAAACAGCAGAATTCTACCGAGATCTCCTTGCAAAATCACTGTATTGCCGTCTGTTTAGTTATTTAGTAAACAATGCCAATTTCTACCTCCAAAATCAAAGTGATCAAAACAGGTAAGACCGAAGAATGGAAGCAGCACTTTACATTTGTAATTGTTAAATGATAGGTCTATTTTAAAGGGGTTGTCTCACTACAGGGATTGCTTTTTATGTTAAAGATCTTGCAAAAAGTCACTTTGTAATAAGTGTCCATAAACAGTCTCCTACCTATTCCTAGACATCCCTTTTTTTGGGGCGCATCAGTCCTCAAAGGATAGTAAAGGACCTGTTTGATCTCCCTTTTTTTTGGCCCATAAAACGATGGCTTCTATGCACCCAGTTGAAGCCCCTTGCCCCCCTTTTTGTGTAAAAAAAGGGTGAGTGAGTTAAAGTGTGAGTAATTTTAAAATTTTTTGTTAAAAAAAGTCCCCTTTTTGTTTTTGTTTTTTGGTTTGAATTAAATAATTGAAACATTATATATAGCCATTTTTATTACAGTAATGTGGCTCTTGCATCAAACCTCAAAGCTCATTTTAATGGAGCCCTTTAGGTTTGAGTAGTTTTAAAGGACATGTACCCATTTGCAGCATTATTTTTTTTTGATGTTCGGTTTTTTCCCTCCCCCTTCCCCAGAGTTTTAAACTTTTTTATTTTTTCATTACTAAAATATGGGGTTTTTTATTTTGTGGGACAAGGTTATTTTATATTGGTGTTTTTCATCATATATAAAATTTACGGGAAACCACAAAAAAAATTTAAAGTGGGGCAAAATGTGAAAAAAAGTATTTGCCCATGTTTGGGGTATTTTGCTTTTAGGGTGTTAAATCTTCGTAAAAATGATGTGTTTTTCTGTAAATCGGTTGATATAAATCTGGAAATACCAAACATGTAATTTTCCCCTTAATGTCGGGTTTACGTACTAACACATGGACTTGAGTGAGGGGTATTTTTTGTGGACTGAAGTGCAGTTTTTATTACTCTAGTTTGGAATACATCGGACTTTTTTCATTACCTTTATTCCAATTTGTATGGGACGTGAAATGACAAAAAACCTGCAATTTTGGCATTTGAAATTTTGTTTCTTCTACGGTGTTCAGTGTACAGGATAAATTATGTTATAGTTTAATAAATTGGACTTTTTCAGTTATGGCGATACTAAATATGTGTAACTTTTTTATTATTTAATTTTTTTTTATTTGTAAAAATGGCAAAAGTGGGGTGATTTGAACTTTTAATATTTTTTAATTTGTTTTACACTTTTAAACATTTTTGTTTTTTTAACTTTAACTTTGAGTCCCCCTATGGTATTTCACCACTTGGGGGAACAATAGTTTATTAGGGTGTACAAAGATGGCCTGGGGCAGGAAGTAGTAAAACACAAGGTTTCCCGTGTCATTTTTCCACCTTTTCGGGGGTTCCGATTGAAGGGGAACAGTGTGCCAAGTAAAAAATGCGCCCCAACGGGCCCCTTTTCCCCCAGCATTAGGACGAACTCATTTGTCCAATGTCGGTAAGGGGTTAAAAAATTAAAAAATGTACAACTTCTATGTAGATCAATTTATCCTCATGGTTGCAGACTATAGAGAAACCTAGTGTTGCAGTCAGATCCTGCAGTCCTGCCCTTTTATTTTATTCTCTTTAAGTAAGCAAGAAGGGGAAGCGACTCAGTAGGGTAATATACAGGGTGAAAATCAAAACTAATCTGGCTTACATGCCATAGCAATCAATCATAACACAGCTTTAATTTTCAAGAGCCAAATGTAAAATGTGGTTACATAGTGTGATATAATATGACAACATTTAAACAAGAAAAAAAATATTTGCATGGTGGAATTTGCAAGAATAGTCTGTTGTAACAGTACAGCAAAACTGTCAGAATAAATTTTAGTGAATGTACTCTGCATTTCGCATTGGGGGAAGCAATTTGAAACCACTGGATGTTTATGGCATTGGAAAAGTCCTGGCCACCCAAAGACTTTGGAAGTAAACAGGATTTAAGCCATGTATGAATGTAGTCTTAGAAAGTTGACCAGGCTAAATAGAATGGAACTACAAGTCCCACAAACCACAGTACGCTAATTTTTCTAAACTGTCTGAGTTGTAAGTCATACAGATTAAATTTTTTTTTCAGGAGCTGAAATGGAAAATTGAAATATCATGACTTTTGCATTGACTTTTAGGACAGATTGGTAGAGGACAAATTCACTGACAATCTATATTTCACCTCAAAGGGAAGGTCATATGCCACAACATTACAATTTAGGTCTCAGAAAACTTATGTGCCTGGGACTCACCCAAAGTACACATTTTCTGTACAATAAGCATGCATAGAGCCTACGGTCCTTTCTAGAGATGGGCGAATGGGATTTTTTGCGAAGGGGAAATTCGTTTAGAATTTGGGAAAAAATTGGGTTTCTGCACGAAGCCGAAGTTGGGGCTGTTTCGCGGGGAAACGAACCCGTGTTTTTTTTGCTAAAAGGGCCCGAAAGCATATGGCTTTTTACATGGTGCAGGAGAATCTGGGGGGAAAGGGAAAGGAGGACGCTCAAGACATGTGCGACATGAAGCCAATAGAGACCGGCGGGGTTTCTGTGACGCCCCCGGCCTATAATTTAAGGGGCACCCGCGCTTCTCAAAATTTTCTTGTTTTTGTTTTGGCATAAAGCTTTCTCTGTGTGCGGGTGTTACTACAGAGATATCATTAAAAAGCAAATTGTTTTTAATCAGAAATTTGGGGGGGGGAAAAAAAGACTGTAGAAGTTGTTACTTGTTTCCCCCCAGCGTTCGGTTTCCCTTTTCCATGTAAGTATCCTGAAAAAAGGGCTGTTTTTTATCAGAGATGGGGCTCTTTTTGCCCAAATTTTAAATCCCAAACCGCGTTTTCATTTTTTTTTGTTTGTGGGGTATTGCCCCGGGTGTCCAGGGGGGGTGAAAATTCTGCCCCTTAAATTTTTCCAATTTCAACTTTTGGGTTTTAAATTAGGGAATTTCAGATTAAAGGGAAAATCCATTTAAACCCTGTTAAGTGTTGTATTGGGATTTCAAATAAAGAGTGTTTTTGTCTCCCATCATTTAAATTTCCCCTGTGCTAATTTTTGGGAATTTTTCAGATTGGGGGGAAATTTCACTAAACCCTGTTAGTTTTGGGTTTTTGGTAGTAAAAAAAAGGATTTTTTTTTTGCCCGCCACATTTAAATTTAACGTGTACTTTTATTGGGGAATTTCAACCCTGTTAGGGGGAGTAAAAATTACAGAGTGTTTTGGTTGTCCGCCTAAATTTTAAATTTTCACTGTGCTATTTTTGGGGAATTTCAAAATTCTGGGAACCCCACTAAATCCTGTTAGTGTTGTATTGGGATTTAAAATACAGGGTGTTTTTTTTTCCCCCATCTTTTAAATTTCCCCTGTGCTTTTATTGGGGAAATTTTCAGTTCTGGGAATCCACTCAATCCTTTTAGTGTTGTTTTGGGGAGTGAAACAAAAAGTTTTTTGTCCGCCTTTCTTTTTAAATTTTCCCAACTGTGTTTATTATTGGGGAAATTTCCCAGTTGGGAAAATCCACTCAACCCTGTTAGTGTTGTTTTGGGAGTCAAATCAGTTTTTTTTGTTGCCATCTTTTTAAAATTTCAATGTGCTATTAAAAGGGGAAATTCAGTTTCCAGGGAATCCTCTATCTGTTAGGTTGTACTTGGAGTTAAATACAGGGAGTGTATTTATCAATACAGAAATTAAATTAAAAAGAGTCTGAAAATTTTTTGATCAGACGTATGTCAAAAGGGAGAAATGGCGGGTTTTTCCCCATGAAAATTGGCAGTGGGGGAAATGTTCCTGGAGCAGGCCACGTCGCAGCGGGGGTCACTCGGTGAGGCCAGAATTCCCGGGGTGTCATCTAGGGGCCCGTATGTTGTCAGAACCCCAAGGGTTCTTGATTGGTTGAATGGGTTTCACCCACTTTCCTCCCGAGGGAAAATCTGACAGCCCCACCCCAAGAGTCGGGGGGGAAAACATCAAAACAAAAACCCTTTAGTTGGCAGGGCCCCGGGGGGGGTCAGGGGCCCCTCACCTGCCCTAAAACCCCCCCTTTTTCCCCCCATTTTGGGTTTTCCCTCAGCCAGAGTTTACTATGTGGTCTGGGCGAAAGTGCCCTATACACCCGAGGGACGAACTCCTTTGAAGACAGTCGCGGGGGGGGGGGGGGGGGGGGGGGGACTTGGCAGCGAAAAAAAGGGGGGGGACATCGCTGCTTCTTGCAGTAGAAAGGGAAAAAGTAGTGATTTGGAGGTTGGCAGGGGGGGGTTTATATTGAAGCAGTCAGGCTCGCATACTGAGACCATTGAGGAGAAAAACGGTAAAGGAAAAACCCACAAATCGATGACGTTTGTAGCCAATCGAAATTGGGGGAAGCCGGGGTTGAAGAAAAGGTTTCATTTCTTATGGGAGCAGAGGGTTTTAAAGCTTGGAATCGGGCGGGCGGCACAGCCAGAAGCCCGGTAGTGGGGAAAGGGAGCGGAGGGGGTGGCAGCAGGGCGGGGGTGGGGACCCAAAAAGACCCGGGGTGGGAAACCCATTAACGGGGCCCAAAGGTAGCGGCCCCCAGGGGCTCAGTGGGGAACGGTTTTAGGGGGCGGTCATGCGGGGGCCGTTGGGGGGGTTTTAAAAATCACCTACCCCGGCAGTGTGGCAGTGTTTGCAAAGACCCAAAGAGGACCGAACATGTGTATATAGAATTTGTGGGCAGAAAGTGAAGAGGCCCGGGAAAAGCAAAACGTTGGCCCCCGGCCTGGTCAAAAGGGCAGTGTCACCTTTCCTTTGGGCCCTTTGGGGAAAAAACGGGGCTCAAATGTGGTGGCCCATCGGCCGCTGCAGCAAAAACACCCAGCCCCCTTAGTGGCACGCTTTGCTATTTCACCCAGTCAAGGCTCCCCACCTCTCCCGAAGGGATCTTTTTGGGCCCCTTTTTGCCATCATCCCCCGGTCCAGATGTTCCTGCTCCTCGCACTCACGGCCCCAGCAGTCGTTCAATGAGGCGATTCCCAAAAGGGGACAACGTATGCTTTCCAACCTTTCCAAAAGGGTGCAAAAGCTGCCCCAATGTCCTGCCAAGTTGTTGGTACTGCAGTCCCTCCCTTTCCAAGGAGGGGTTTAAAGGCTTGTGCCCAGTGAGGTGGAGAGGGGTTTCCCAAATGTAATTTAATTTTTCCCAAAAAAACAGTACCAGCCCTTTTAAAATTTTGTAGAAAAGAAGGTGGGCCAGGGCCCCTTTAGCTTATTTGGGTTTTTTCCAAGGTGCACGTCACCGGACTTTTGGAGCCGTAACTTTCGGTCTTTTCCCGTTTTTTGGTCTTTTTGGGCCCCCTGAGTGAAAGTTTCTTCCTGCCCCGCCACCCCCAACAACTTTGGGCAGGAGACGCCGCTTTCTCCCCCCCGTGTCAAAACTGCTGCTCCCCGGCCCAAAGTCCCCCTCCACCACCACCTCAGCCTCCACAAGTCTAAGTGCTGTCCATTATACCCCCATGTGCAGGGCACAGCGGTCATCAGCTCTCACCCGGTTTTTCCTGGGTGAAACAAAAAATTTAAAAAGGGGGGGAAAATGCTTCGCTTTATGCAACAAGAAATCAATTTTGGGGGGTTTCTCCGTGACAAATGCAAAAACAGAAAACCCTGGTGACAGCAATGGGGGGAAAAATGGTGTTCCCTGCTGCACGGGAGGGGTGGGCCATGCGCCCCGAAAGGCGACGGTTCAATTTTGGTTGTGAAAAAAGGGTTTCCCGAAGTCTTCCACCCAAACTTAAAAGGGCATTCTAAAAAAAAGGGCAGGAAACTGTGGGATGCACTTCATCCATTCCTACAAAGCCAGGCACACCCCCCTTTTGGGAGCAGTGGCCCGGGTTTGGGCCCCCCAACACACGCTGATATTTCGATGTTTTCCCCCCCAATTTGGGAAATTTCCCGCCTGCCCATGTTGACCGACTGTATGGGAAAAGAGAAAGGCCCTAAACGATTTTTTGATGATCCAGGGGAAGGGAGTATCCCCTGTGTAACTTTTATGTCAAACCCCGTGGGGAGTCATTTCGTGACAGCTGTTTGGGGGGAGGACACGTTTTTTGTAGTCGCCAGGAAAATGGGGTGAATAAGTCCTTCCCCTGCGTCATGTGCTGGAACAGATGTTTCAAAATCTGTTGGAAGGGGGGTGGGGAAAAGTGATGACTTCATTTTCGTGGCCCCAAAGAGTCCATTGGGGTTTAATTGAGGAGGAGGAGGAATTGGAGCAAAACCATTTTCTGGTGAAAAGAAATGGTTTTTTACCCTGGGTGACAGGGGCAGGAGGAGCAGGAGCAGTGGAAAGGGGGGTAGATGGAGTGAGAAAAACGAGGCCGATGACCCCCAAGCACCCTGGAGGGATTTAAATGGAGATGGAGGCAGGGGGTCCCCCCAGAGTAAATTGCGCGATGGCACGCGGCCCTGGATTTTTCCTGGCTAGTGAAAGCCCCAATAGTCAAACCCTTCCCGAAGGGAATGACTTTTGGCTCCCACCCTTTGGGGGGCCTCGCTTTTCCGGGGCCAAAAGGGTTTCCCTTTTTTTCCCGGGGGGCCGGGGGAGGGGGGTAAAAATGGGGTACTATTGGAAAATCCTGTGTAGTCAGTTGGCCATGCCTAGGGGGCCCTCGGGCCATTCCCCTGTCAGGTTTTTGACCAAGGGGGTTCCTCAAACGGGTCACGTTCCACTGCTATGGCTGCTGTGGGAAGGTGGGGGGGGTAGGAGGGGAGTTTGCAGCTCCATCAGCAAAAGGGTTTTAAATTGGAGTCGTTGATGGCAGCTTCCTTCCCCCCGCCCAATGAGGAAAAGTACTCCCCGCAGCGCAGGACCTGGAAAACACCCTGAACCCGCAGGTGGTGGGGCCCACTTGGGGCAGCAATCTGCCCCCCCAGGTAGAAGATCCCCTTTGGGCTTGGGCAGCCAAACTGAATTTTGTGCAGAAAAATTGGGCCCGGGTTTGCACTGGAGAAGCTGTCCCGCCCGGCCAAGGGGGAGGGGTGGCATTAGAGTGGTTGTTCAGTGCAGCGGGGGGGCCCTCGTTAACCCCCAAGGGGGAAAAAACCCCTTGTCCACCCGAAAAAGTGGAGCGTTTACAATTGTCAAGGGTGGGAAACAGGGTGGATCGTCCAGGATTTCAACACCAAATTTTCTTATGTTCAGGGTTTTTTATCAGCCATGGGGCCCCCCCAAAAAATTTGAGAAATGAGGGCGGATTTAACTACCTGCCCCAGTCACTTTCTGATGCTGCAAGCCCCCTGTGCACACAAACTGCTTGGGGCCCGTTGCTCCCCTCTGCTCCCACCCTCTTTACAAGGGGTGGTATTGCCAAACCCAACCCCCCACACTCTTGTTTTTTTCCACCTTTAGAATGTATTGGCCACCCCCATGACCTATGCTGGGTGTTTTCCCGCGGGAATCACCTTCAAACTTGGGCATTGTGCGCTCTGTGGGCTCCCCAAAGTTGTGCCCCCTCCATACTGTGTGATTGTGACTTGTGGGTCCTATGGTTTCTGCCCCCTTTCCAAAAATTTGTCATTGTTTCCACTCTGTGGCCTCTTTATGCTGCTGCCAAATGATGCTGTCTCCTGGAACCAAAACCCGTGGTTTCCCGACGTGGGTTTTTACTTTTATGACTTTTCCAATATGTTTGGTTTTTTTCCCCCCCTTTTTATCTGTAGAAGGAATGAAAAGCATCGGATTTAACCCAAAGGGGAGGGATACAGAACACAAAAACTGAAAATACCCCATTTACTGGTCGCTCTGTTTTGTATCAATCCTTTTGTTTTTGGCTTTAGAATAGATGGATTTTTTTGACCGATTGAAAGGGGACATGACCAAAAGGGAAGGGCAAAAAGATCAGAGACGTCAACGAAAAATTATGCGACCCCCCTTCCACTCATTCGGGGGGCTTACATGTATCAGCATTTAACAGAACGGGTTCTGTCATATTCTGTGACATTTAAAAACTTTGGCCTCATAGAGTGACCCCTGCTGTGATGCCCTTACTGGGCTGAGCCGTGCTGGCTCCTGAACCCTATTGTGTTGTTTGCCTATTTTAGGATCCTAGCCCTCAGCTTGTTTTTTTTCCCCCCGGTGCTGCCTGATTTATCAGCGCATTCCCGCTTCAGTTAATTTGGTCAGTTTTTTCCCCCGTAAGTGCCCAGGGATTTTAAGTGAAACGATTTAAAGCGGCAGCAGCTGTGCGTTCATACTAAAAAAACCGATTTGTAAAAGACCAAAACCAACTCCCTGCTATTTAAGCATGGGGACAATGTTCTACAGCACCCACAGGCTTGTGGAGCCAGGGAAAAGCTTTTTTAATGCAAATTTGCCCCAGAAAAAATTGGGGTCGAAACAAATTTTGTCGGAGAATTCGGCGAATTCGGCGAATCAAATTTTTGAGAAATTTGCATATCTCTAGTCCTTTCCTTTTTGCCGAGGATACTATCACTATCCACTCCTAGCTGGACATGTTAAATAATTGGGTAATGCCACAGAAAAAGGAAGATCTGCCAAACATGGTCTATCAGCAGAACAGAGCACCTCCACATACCCATTTGGTTTGTTTGCTGAAAACAGAATAAGCTTTCCTGGAAGTTGGGAACAATAAACCCCAAAAAAAATGAAATCCCCAATTTTGCCCTGTTCCCCCAAAATTTCCCACGGTTTTTTAACCCCAGGGGATTTCTTTCGGGTTGGGGGCTACATCGGACTCAGTAGTCCCTCTCCTCCCCACAGGATGTGAAAAAAACCCTGAGAACATGAACCCACGGGAAAACAGTAGAGTCCATATCCAAGACTATGCTGGTTGTGGGGTGGACGGGAACCCGGAAATTTTGGGGCCTAGGCATTTCCCATCTCATAAGGGAAAAATCACTTTGAATTTTCTTTAGTGTAGGGAAAAAACTTGGTTGGGATAGTGTGTTTTTCATTTTTAATAAAATTTTATGCTTTGCCCCTCGGGGGTTTAAATTTTTGCACCTTTTCTTCTTGAATAAACCGGGTTTGATTACGGTTGGGATGCATTTAAAGACATTTTTGTAATATGTATCATGGGATCACAGCGGGGCCCTTGTAGGCCCCAAAAAGGGTAGGATAAAATTTAAATTGGGGACTATGTGAAAAATTGCTTTGTTTTACTCTAAAAATTCGTTTTTTTGGGCAAAGGAAGATCCTAAAAACTTTATCTCTTTTTCTGCAATTAAAGGGGTTTTGCCACGATGAAAGGGTTGGGACTTTGGGTCCTCCAAAATGGGTATTTAATCACTTTTCTAAAAATTTATGTGATTAAAAAAAGTGGAGCTGGAGAGTACGCATTCCCTCGGGCCCCCCTTAGTTCCCTTTAAAAGTTTGCATTGACACAACCAGGGGAGTGACAGGAGTGATCTGGTCGGCTTGCGTATTGCACTTCCTATTGATGACGGGGAAAACATGAAAAAAGTTTTCAAGAGGCTGGGAAAAAAAGTGCAGTGTATGAGTCTGTCTGCTGTATGGGAAAAAATTTATTGTTGTAATTTTATTATTTGAGAAAAAAATTTTGAGACGCTCCCCTTCTTCCTCACTCTTTTCCCACCCCCCTTCCCCTTTTCCACCCCGGGCAGGTTAGGGAACCCCCGCATGTTTTTTTATTTCTCCCTGAGCTGAAAAAGGGGAAGAAAGGGAAAATCACTTCGGGGGCAAAACCCTTTAATATTAAACAATTTACAAGACATGAAAAAAAAAATTAAATATAGAAACAGGGGTTTCTAAAATGTAAACAAGTACACGGGAAAAGGCTTTTTGTGCTGGCGGGAGAAGGACAAAAAAAATAGAGACCAAAGGAAAGAGGGAGACTTAATTTTTTTAAACTAAGATAACATGTTATCAGTGACAGTGCAGACTGTTGTGTAATTCACAGACCAACATGGTGGAGATTCTTGCTATATCTATCTACAATAGAGATTGGGATTTATACCATACATGCCAACTCTCCGTTTTTGGGGGGGGGCCCCGTTTTTTGGGGTCCCCCCCCCCCCTCCCGGGGGAGTTGGCTTCCCTCCCGCCCCCCAGAGGGGGGGCTTTTAAAGGCCGCGGCGACAGGTACGTGTGCGTCTCTGGGCCGCGGGCCTTTCCCACAGGGGGTGAAGGGGGCCGTTGCCCCGCTTCACCGCCGGGTCTCGTGTGCAGGGAGGAGGCAGGGGGATCGCCCCTCCTCCCTCCCCCCCCTGTATGTACAGGCCGGTGTGTGGCCGCAAAACGGGGTCAACGGGCAGGGAAAGTGAGGGGCGGGCGAGGGGGTGAGCGGGGCTGCCTCCACCCCCCCCTGCCCCGCTGAGGAGATCGGCCGGGATGTGTCCGGAGTGCAGAAGGGGGGGTGTGGTTTTTTTTTTTTTTTTAAATGGGGGGGCCGGGGGGGGGTTTGGGGGGGGGGGGGGAAGGGGGGGGGGGCATACCCGGGGAACAGAGGGGGCACTAATGGCAAAAAGGGGGGCACTACTGGCAAAAATGGGGGGGACCTACCTGGCAACAAAGGGGGCACCCACCCGGGAACAGAGGGGAAATCTACCCGGAACAGAAGGGGACATCTACCTGGCAAAGAGGGGGGCATCTACCCGGCAACAATGGGGGCACTACTGGCAAAGAGGGCCTACCTGGCAAAAGAGGGGGGGACTACCTGGCAAAAAAAAGGGGGCACTACCTGGCAAAAAATGGGGGGATACTGGCAAAAGAGGGGGATCTCCTGGCAAAGAGGGGGCTCTCCCGGCAACAGGGGGGCCTACTGGCAAACAATGGGGGCACCTACCTGGAAAAAATGGGGGAACTACGTGGCAACATTGGGGGGCACCTTCCTGGCAACAAAGGGGGGCACCTACCTGGTAAGAGGGGGCATTTACTTTGGGTTACAAGGGGGCATTACCCGTGTAAGGGGCACCTACCCGCTTTGGGGGGGGTTTCTTCCTGGTATAAGGGCTTACTGGGTTGCTTCCAAAGCCGTTTTGCAGTTAGGTGGAGTGGGTGTGGCTTTTTGAAGAGGCGTGACATACCGACAATATTGGCGTGTCCATGCAAATTTCTTCTCTTGATGCTAGACAAACATTCATTAGGAGAGTTGATTCCGATTTCAACATCAGGAATTTTTATCAAATGAAGCAGCTTTGATGGTGTTCTTTAACAATTAATAAATCGGCTACAGTTACCCGCTTCAAAAATTTTAAATTCCTCAAGTAACCTGGCAGCAAGGGAACAAGGGCCCGGAGAAACCACTGGTAAACTATTCAGTCAAAGGGAAACCTTCAGGGTAATTCTATCCTCAGTCATTACGAGTCATGGGGGCGTATTTCATGAAATGCACCCTAACAATATGTATTTTATGTTTTGTATTATCTTTTTTACTTTCCTTTAATATTATATATAATATATAATTTTTATATTTTTATTTTTTATATATTTAAAAATATTGTTTCCCTATACTTGGTTATTATATTAATTTTATATATATTTTTATAATTTTTTTATATTTTACACACTACACAACACACACCTTGGGGATAATTTGTTTTAGTTTGGGAAATCCTATTCAGACAGCCCGTTGGGCTCAATCTGTTCTTTTGGTAGCTCCAGTTGCACACTGTGAAAGGAAATGGCCCCAAAACACCCTTTTAGGTTCACTCCCTCACGAGGGCTAGGGCAGGGCTTTAAAGGCCCCCAAAGGGGCCAATAAAGCCTTGACCGGGCTGTGGGGACACCCCCCACCCCAAAATTTCAGCCTGTACCAGAAAAAATAGCCCATTTTAAACAAATAGCGCTATACTAACTATACACATTTCAATAATCTACCGTCACTAACTAAAATGCTGTTTTCCCCCCGAGCTATTGGGATTTTTGTGGGAATCATTTTAGTTTCCCGTGCCCTCCGCTGTGCAAAAGCCAGGATGAATGCCAGTTGGTCACCCTTTCATTCACATGCAATACCCCAATTGCGGGGACGTATCTGCCTTTAAATCTTCCTGTGGTTGCCCACATATCTCCTCCTTGCCCGAGGCCGGGGGAATGGGCACTTGAAACCCATCAAAAACGTGGCCCTTGACGGGCATCTGATTTATATCGTTTCCGGGCTGTGCCTATGACAAAACTTAAAATCTGCCGAGAGGAACCCCCTTTGTGCCTTGCGTTACTGCCTTTACTGTTATACATCCAAAGGTAAGGGGGAAAGATCTGACACCCAAACCCGAACTTTCTATAAACCCCGATTTGTCCTCAAAGGATTTTTAGAGCCCATTTTATGGCCCAAAAACTCCTCCCCTTTCCCCAAAAAAGGGAAAAATTACTTTCAAAAAAAAATGAGTTCCTGCTCCCAAATTTTTAATGGGGGGGTTTCCCCCTAAACCCCTTTTTGGGGCAAAAACTGCCCCCAAACCCAAATTTGGATTCAAACGGGGGCCCGAAAATTTTAAAATCCTTGAAAAGTCAGGTGCCACTAACACCAAGTGACTGCACAGAGCCTTTTTAGTGCCTGAAATGATTTCTTCAGACCACTGAACCATTACTGCCTTTTTCCCTTTTGTCAAGTCAGTTATTGGGGCTGCCAAATTTGGGAAACAAAATTTGGAAAAAAACTTTCGATGTTTGCCCCCCCAAACCCAAGGGGAAAACCCCATTTTTTTTTTATTTTGGTTGTGGCCCGCTCTTTAATTGGCCTCCACCTTGTTTTTTGGGGTTTATGAGGCCTTTACCCCCCAAGTACCCCAAATTATTCAAAAACCTTCCTAATTGCAAGTGGGTTACCAAAAATTTTTAGGGTTAGGGGTTAAAACCAAGGTTTTTTTGACCACTTGTAAATTTCCCTTTGATGAGACTCACAGGCAGGGAATAAAGAATTACTTTTTTTATCATCCAGATTAAACAGCTTTCGTGCCTTTGGGATTGGGGTTTAAAAAACCCATCCCTCGGGTCTCTGGAAAGTAGCTAGTACACCCTGAACCCCAAAAGGGATTTTCTAGTATATGGAAAGTCCCTCTAAGGTGGGGAAGGCAGTTTTTTCTTTGCCCTCTGAAAAGGGTAAATTGGGCCCGTAACCCTTTTGGGTTTAAACCAAGGTTTTTAATGTACCCGGCTGAGCCCTACCCCCTTTAAACAGAACCCGGGCATTGGGTAGGAATCCACTTTTGGGAAATTAATTCAAACGGCGTAATCATTAAAAGAAACCCCCAGGTTTTTCCCTTCAGCTTAGACACCGAAAAAATAGGGCTTAAAAACCACCCGCTTTTTGACTCCTCAATTGCCCCAAGGCTAAAGCACCTCACCTCCCGAGAGCCTCCCCCCCCCCCCACTTTCTGGAATTTTGTATGGTTTAAGGTGTATCTTCACCCCATGGTCAGAAATGAGTTCATGCGGAAACCAAACTGCATGCCGGGGAAGGGTCGTAAAGATATCCCTATTCTGCTGAAGAAACGTCCAAGTTTCCTGTTTTTGAGATTTGGACAGGGCGTTTCCTATGGTAACCCTCTCAGTCTCTGAGTGGGTTTCACGGGGGTGGGTCGGGCTACTCCAGGAATTTTTTTACCCCGGGGCTTAACAATTTTATGGGGTATTTTGGATCGGTTTTCTTCTCCGCTGTTGAAAGGTTTTATAATTGACCTTCTCCACCACCTCATACGGACCTGGTCATTTAGCGAGGAACTTTCTCTCAACTGTGGGAACAAGTACCAGTACCCGGTCACCAGGATTAAACTGTCTAACCCTAGCTGCCCTTGGGTCCTTTGCATGTGTTTCCTCACAGTGGACATAATGCTGCTGATGCGATCTTGCATTAGGGCCACATTTTCTTCCCTTTTTTTATGGGGTGGCCTCTTCCTTGTTTTCCCTTGGGGAACCCTAAACCCCTTATTTTTTCCCATAAACAACTTGAATGGGAGAATGTAGAAAACTGAGGGCCCCTTGATGGAGAAAAGGGGAATGGCAGTAGACAGTCCTAGTCCCTTCCATCCTTTTCGAGCACCTTCCTCAGTATTCCCTTCAGAGTTCTATTAATCCTTTCCACTAAGCCATCTGTTTGGGGTTGGTAGACAGAGGTTTTGAGCTGTTTAATTTTCAGCAACTTGCATAAATCCCGCATTACTCTGGACATAAAAAGGGGTTTCTCTGCTCCGTTAAGATTTCCTTGGGTAGACCTGTTCTAGAGAAAATGTGAAATAGCTCCCTGGCAATACAATTTGAGGAGGTATTTCAAAGGGGAATGGCTTCAGGGTACCTGGCGGCATATTCAAGTATGACCAGAATACATTGGTGACCACAAGGCAGACTTAACCAATGGCCCTACCAAATCCATAGTTATTCTTTGGAACGGCACCTCAATGTCAGGACTGCTCTACTGGATTTTTGCAGCCTCAGCCAGAGTGAAACTTGGTGCTTAATGGGTTAAGCTCTTGAGCAAATCCATGGCTGGGGAGGAGGTTTTAAACTGCTTCCTGTCTGTCAGTCTCTGCTGGTAATTGCTTTTGGTGTCTTAGCTGTCTGTTTTGCTCTGCTGTGTTGTTTTGGCGGGTCTCCAATTTTGGCTTTCTTTTCTGGTTACTCTCCCATCAGTCCTTTGGTACCAGTTCACATTCTCCTGATTTGACCTTGCGCTTTTACAAACTATCGTTATTTGTTTATCTGTGGGTCGTTTCTTGTGTCGAACGTTTTGGCCTTACTGTCTGGCACAAAGTTTTTACTAATTTCAGCTCAGTAGAAGGTTCAAGTCCCCGCGGTCCTCCTTTTAGGGCAGAGTTGCCCTGCTTAGGCAGGGCAAGCCAGGGAAAGACTAAGGCGTCTCTTACACTCGATTACCGGTAGTGGAACATAGGAGCTGTTAACTGACAAGTTGGGCAGCACTTACAAAAATTTACATCTCCTGATGACAGTCGGGCCAATTAAACCTTTGAAGGACTCACTCCTGAGTTTTGTCTGCCCCCAAGTGACCCCCTAGTAAATGACCGTGTGCCATACCAAGCGCCATTTTCCTATATGGTACTTTCAACAACTGTTCTACAATTTCATCCTATATCTTTCCAACCCAATACAATACATTATTGCTGACAATAGAGCTACAATCAAAAATGTTATAGGGGCTTTATTAAGTTGAAATCAGCAATCACCGACCTATTAGTGTTTTACATCCACATGTTGCTTTCTCAAGGCCAGTAAAGGGCCCTCCAACATTATTTATACATTATACATCTTGGGTTAAGATGCTAAAGAGGACACACAACATGGAATGACCCTCCAAATACAAAATCTTAAACTATTTGATAAAGTATATTCAAATATTACCAATATAGTAATAAAACCCAGTGATCAGTGAAAATTAATTAGATTTATTATTATCATTAAAGGGCAGAGAAGCTGGTTCATCACTTTCTCTAAGTCAAGTTAAAAATGTTCAGTGACATCAAGAGATGTATCAACCCTATGAACCTAAGCAAACAGTAGAAAGCCCTATTTCCGGTTATTAAGTTTTCATGCATGTTTGATAAGCAAAGTTGCACAACTGCCAGTAATCACACAACAGCAATGTTCTCTAGTCCTAATGTACCAATGTAAAATGACTCATGGGCACAATAGTTTAAAAAAAGTGTTAAAATGTGGGCAGAATGTACAATGTCCACATTTATAGATCATTATATGCAACCATCCACAGTATTAAATGTTTCTCTATGAATCCACCATCCATCTCACAAGTACATCTTGTACATTTTTACTTTTCTAATAACTTGGGGAATAGCTTGGGACAAGATAATGGATTTGAATGAAAACACAAATATGTTATTAGATCTCCAAGGTCTCATACATAAAAAGATCAGAAAATTTGATCTACACAAATAGATGTTTTAAATACATTGTTTATAATATTCTTAGTATAACTTCAAAATCTGGCAAGTAATTCAAGCAATTTCTGTAAAAGTTTAGGATGACATGCATGAAAATTGTCGGATAAACTTTAGATCAATATAATCGTGAGAGCGTATTACGTTGACTATCGTCAACGTCCGATAGTCGATATCGGCAGATTATCAATAAATATCCGATAGTCATAATAATTATCACCGATGACCATTGACAGCAAAGTTGAGAGGAACAACACCCTACATTCTTACACCCATAACAGGATGGGAGAAGCTGAAATTAAACATCCACAACAGTCGAAATGGATACTGAGCTACATCTTAGTCAACACACTTAGTTTATAAAAAGCCACAGAAAAAAAAACTCACAGAACCCAATCCCTCTCTCGACTTGCACCACAGCACGACCCTTCACACCTCATGATCCACAAAAAAAAAAAGTGCCAGAAGCAGTATGATTTGCACCATCATTTACTTGAACGACATTTGCAGTACCCTGTCCTGGCACGCAGCATGACCCCAAACTGCATTGAACCCCCATAAAAAGTGCCGAAAAAGGAGTCTTTCAACCACCAATTTTAGGTTGAACTGGACAATAACTATACCGCCTGTACCAGCAGTATGACCATAAAAACCTGTCTACCCACCAAATAAAAAAGTACAGGAGAACGGAGTCTTTTCAACCACCATTTTAGTAGAACAGACATTGCGACTATACTGTTCTGTCCCACAGTAATGACCATTAAACCTGTCCTGACCCTCAAATTAAAAAGTGTCCGGATAAGGGAGTCTTAGGAACCAGCCATTTTGTTGAACTGGGACATTGACTATAACTGTCCTGTACCAGCATTATGACCATTAAACATGTCTGACCACAGATACAAAGCTGCGGAAATAGAGTCCTTCAACCACACATTTTAGTTCACTGGACATGCCTATACCTGTCCTCTGGCAACAGCATGACCCCAAACCTGCATGACACCCACATTTAAAAAGTGCCAGGAAAAAAGGAGTGCCCTTTCAACCACCATTTTAGTTTCACTGGACATAGAATATACCTTCCAGGGCCACAGCAATGACCCCAAACGCGGCATGATCCCAGATTAAAAAGTGGCCGGAAGAAGGAGGTCTTTCCAACCACCATTTTTAGTTTCACTGACATTGACTATAGCTGTCCTGTACACAGCAATGCATGACCCCTAAACCAGTTTACCCACAGATCACAAAGTGGCACTATGCTATTTTTGTACATGACTGTCAAGAGTAGTATATTTTTTTGGTATCTGACCTTGTTACCGAGAATGTTATTTAGGAAGTTTTATTTATAGTTTTACATTATTATCATTTTGCTTTTTTTCAATGTTGATAACATTCAAACAACCATACACACCTCTCCTGCAGTTTTTTTAAAAGGTTTTTTTACACGAGTAGATGTGGTAATTCGTCCGCACACCCCATAAGTAATAAAAATGTCCTAATCATGCCCAAAACACTTCTAGTTGAGAAGACATTTTGCCCTCCTGGCTTCTGAGATGATTCAGCCAATCAATTCAAAGTTTCCATTATTTTCCCCTCCCAATCCTTCATTCCTGATTAGGACATACTCCACTGGAGATCATATGAGCACCACATAGTGACTCCCAGCCCCAAAAAATTTTAAGCCTCACATTTTGCAACTTGTTGTCCCAAACCCTGGGGCCCTTTTTTGACACTACTTAACCTCACAGAAATCACCTTTATCAAATCAGAATTTTAGAGAAATTTAAAGCTCTCCTGAATTGCCCCTAACGGTGAGAAGCCAGTGCCTGCCTGTCAGCCATCTGTTAACACGGAGGTCCAGCGCTCAGTGGCCAGACTTACAGGTGGGTGCGGTGAGAGCCCAGGCTACGACCTCATCTATTAACAACGCAGTTCAGCTGCCAGGCCCGAGGTTACAGCATGTCGTGCGTGAAGCCCGAGGCTGGGCGTCCTTTTATCTATTTACAGCTGTAAAAATGCCCTATAACGCAGCAACGAAAAACAGTCCGTGTCTGAAGCAGAGTGCGAAGTTGAGTAACCGCTCCAGCCTTCCTCATTACACAGTCAAAGACCTGGATAGCGCTTGCCCTCCGTATGAGTTCGGACCAATTGAGCTTCAACTTGTAAATACTGTTGGTTAACGCCCCTGTTTCCATCCATTGAGCCCATTTCTTGCATTCTTTTCTCATTTAACTCAACGTGCTGGAGGAAATTGTCTTCTGTGTCTTTGTTCTCTGTCCGTGCTCCATTACTCCATGTCCATCCGAATAACCTACATCTGGTTTAGCTCTATCCTTTACGTCCCGATGTACAATTCCAGAGGAATTTTTTAAGCAGTCTATTTTGTACATGCAAGTTTTTTAGTATTTTAATTCTAAAAAACACATTTTTAAAATAGATGGAATCCCGACCATGTCCTTTTGTTTCATCTTTGTTTTAATTGTATTAAATGGGTTGTCCTCAATACAAGGATTGTTAGCTAGTTAAAGATCTTGCAAAAACAAGTCCATTATTTGCAATATTGTGTCCATTAACAGTGTCCTACCCTATTACATGTTTCTGACTGCACCATCACCCTTGAGTCCTCTTGAACCATTGTTGAAGAACAAATTCTGTCAGAAACCAAATTTTTAAATAGGACTTAGTCTAGCTGCATGGTCAATAGCAAAATGCCCCCCAAAAAATTCAAAACCTTCCCATGAGCCACTTTTGACAATGTGACAGAACAAATGTCTGTTAGAAACACATTTTTTATTAATAGGACTTGTAATATAGCTGCATGTCAACAGCAAAATGCCCCAAAAATTCAAAGCATGACCTTGAGCCACCTTTTTGACAATTGTGGAAGAACAAATGTCTGTAGAAACAACATTTTTTTTATATTAGGACCAGTATTATACTGCATGTCACACCAAAATGCCCCCAAAAATTCAAAGCATTACCCTTTAGCCACATTGGACAATTGTGAAGAACAAATGTCTGTTAAAACAACAGTTTTTTTTAATAAAGGACTTGTAGTAAATGCTGCATGTCACAGCAAAATTCCCCACCAAAAATCAAACACAAGACCCTTGAGCCACTTTTGGACAGATTGTGAAGAAGCAAATGTCCTTTTGAACGAACATTTTTTAAATAGGACCCGAGTGTTGCTGCATTTCAAAAGCACATGACCCCAAAAATTATAAAAATGACTTCTCAGCCATGTTAAAAATTTGTGAGGAAAAATTCCACATAGAAGGCACATTTCTGGTTCCAAAGGACCATGATTATAGCTGTATCTCACAGCAACATGACCCCAAAAAATTATAAATATGACTTCTCCAGCCACTATTAAAAATTTTGTGAGGAGAAATCCACTTAGAAGCCGACATTTCTGTTGCAGAAGGAACATACTTATAGCTGTATCTCACACAACATGACCTCAAAACCATTGACAATGCGAAAAACTTCTAAAATAAAGTGAGTAAAGGAATACACTGTGTTGTCATAAACCATGCTTCATTACATTCTCCTCACAGCAAACCAGCAAATTGAACTTTGGGAACCGAAGAATGAAAAAATTGCAGTTAAGAAATTAACAATTTTTTAAAAAAAAGTTTTCAAGAGTACCATGTTCTGTTTTGAAGAGAAGTATAGTAGACCGGCAACGAAATCGAGACTTCGCAATTGGGTGCCGACAACATCATCAGAGATCCATGCCCGTGATCATCATTGATGAAAGTCCAAACGATCCACATTAATCAGTGGAAAGCCGTGGAATGCTTTTGTACTGTAATGACTCCTTCAGCTAGCTGCTGGAAGTGTCCGCCTCAGACTATGACGCTGGCTGCTGGCAGACGAACACCTCATGCGTGGCTAGCGAGCTCAGGCCATTCGTCCTTTTTGTAATACCCAGAAGTCTATTGGGTCCGGAAGCACATACAAAAACATCGGTTTTTGAGAACGCAGATATCATGCACCAGTGAACTTAAGCTGGAGTCTCTGTGTGTTGGATTGTGTGCCCTGCATTGCATGCGTTGGTGATGTGGGAAATAAATATTGCCAGAGGTCCACCCATAAGGCTCTGCCACCTGCCTGCTTGCTGCTCGGCGGCTGCTGCTCCGCTACTTCTACTTATGGACCTCTACGCTGTCACGTCGCTGATGTTGTTCCGACCGGACCATTTGAGGTAGCGTGAAAGCAGACGCAACAGATGTCCTCCATTATCAATCAGAAGGCTCCATTTCCTTGCATTTTACTCTCTATTTGGGTGGAGAAGTGCAGAGTTTTGTTTTGTACCGGGGATCCAGAGGGTGGCCACCCAGAAAACAGTTTGTTTCATTTTGATGGCCTTAAATGCATGGATCCATGTTTGGAGGAAATGGAGCATCCAAGCACTCATGTAGAGATTGGAGCCTTGTTTTCCAAGCCTCTGATTCGAGGGACACACTAGCAAACTGATCTCCTCATCTTCCTCCAACGCCTCAAATCGCGCGCCAACCTCTTAACCTGCGGTAACGTCGTGTGACTTGAATACCTCCTCCTCCTCCCCTCCGCTCTCCTCCGTCACAGCCGCTTCAACACAGCCCTGACTTTGCTCAGACTGATTGCACCCTGAGATCTGATGCCCGCCTGTGGCACTAGCCCTGGACCGCCGAACCACTGCCTAAGAAACCAGCTAAAAGAGAAACTGTCGAGTCTTTGTGGATTTGAACCGAGAGAAAGGCTCCGTGTCCCACACGCTGGACACCAATATCTGTGTCCGTCTCCTTCGCCACCGTCGCTGCGGGACCTGTTTGTTTCAGAGTGTCCAATGATCGTTCCAGAACAAGATCACCCCAATCTCGATGCTGACAAAAGGCATTGGTCCGCACTTGACCATTTTGGTGGCTTCTTCGAAACTGGCAAGGATGGTCAGAGCTCTTTCCCCCCTGCTCCACCTTCGTGCTCAACACCCCGAGTCCGCACCGCTGTCTTGTCAGCGACCATGAGTCGCTTCGTAACTGCGTAATGCATTGCTCGCTGCTACCCTCACAATCCTGAGCATGTGGAGGGTGAATGCCAGCGTTGTTGCCACGTCAACAATGAGACGGTTGACGGGGTGCCAGAGCTGACACTGGTAGACGCAGCTAGCGGAGACGAAGCAGGTGCGAATGTGGAAGTGCGAACTCAGCTTCGAGCCATCCCTCATCAGCAGTCCCAGACCCCGGTTAGCTCTTTAGAAATTTCTGGACACGACAAGGGTTCATTACATGGTGCCAGGCAAGGGATGTGCTCCAGCCTACCGATCTTAAGGGAGCCAGCAGATTTCGCCCGTTATCGCGACACCACCTTGCTGACACAAGGTTCTTGTCACCCAGCCAGCACGCCTATCCTCGTTGCGGAGAGCCGCCACATCTGCCCTGACCTGTGTGAGGATGTCACAAGACAGATTAATTTACAAAAAACGGCCTGGTTTCTCTGGTCACGAGGACCACCTCAGAGGACCTTGGGGGAAAGAGCCCTGCACCATCCCTGCGGTTTTTGAAGAGATGCGCCGAGCCTGAGAGACCACAGTCACCCCCAGAGACATCACCCAGCACACCCAGTAGAGCTGTCACAGACATATAGTACGCCTTTGACCGGCTTTACTATTCCATGTGTCTTGGTCCAGATGACTTTTTCCGACACAGATGCAACAACGCGCTGAAAGTTTTAATGACACGTGGCTTGCCAGGGCAGTGATGGCTTTTCTGGAAAAGAAAATGCCTGCTCGCATCTGTATTGGGGCAGGCAAGGCCATGACTTGGTGGAACTCATCGGTGTCCACCAGACGAAAGGCAACATATTCCCAAGGCCAAAGCCTGCAAGCCGACATTCAGTGCTTTTGGCTTTGGGAGGGTCTAAGGGTGTTAGAAGTGTTTCCTGTATCTTCTGCTCCCAAACCGGAAGACAGAAGGCTGGCTACTAGACTGGCCACTGTACGGCAGAGCAGGTCGTCAAACTGTGTTTAAGGAACGGTAGGATGGTCTCGGTGTGTGCGAGTGGTACTCGGGCGACAGGTGGTTGCAGAAGCGAGGCTGACCCCTGATAAGACTCTGAGAACATGAGCACTGAGGAACGCTTTGTGGTGGCGGAGGAGAGGAGGCGGAGACATGAAGGTGTGAGACAGTGGTTGGAAGCCCACGTCGGTCCTGGCCTTTTTTTGGCCAAGTTTTGCCTCCTTTCAACTCATGCATTTCGCAACATATGACTAGACATGTTGGTGGGTGTAAACACCTAAGGTTATTGTGTATCTCTTATGACGTTTAACGGCAAAGGCGCATATGACATCGCGGGATGAATCAGAGTCTTTGATCAATAGAAGGCCCAGCTTGAGAGGATCCTGACCTTTTTGACGGCGATAAGCGAGAGCGGAATTGGTCCGCTGACGCGTCAGGCTGCGAATCAATATCAGCGACTTCTGTCGACCTGCCCTCTCCTTTTTGATGGTGGAGGGGTACTCGTACTGAAATTCGCTCCAGAGAGGCTGCGGCTACAAGGCAAGAGTGGACTGCAAGGCTGCCGACCGCCCGGGCTATTGCCGATTTCTGACCGGCTTCCTTTCTCCTCCTCTGATGGCATTATTAACTGGCACAAGCAAGAAAATCAACCTCTTTGCCCTTGATCTTTTAACATGCTTCTGACCCCAACCGCATTTTGTCATCAAAGAGGTCTTCAGAAAATGGATTATACCACGAGTGGTGGGTACACGAGTTGACATTTGGGCTGCCTTCGCGCATCATGTAGACGGATGCTGATGATGCTGTGACGACATTTGTGGCCGTTAACTGGAGGATGAGGAGGTACGACTGCTGGATCAGGTTTGCAATTAACCACTGAAAGAAACAGATTGGCAACGCTGTTTCCGTTACTGAATCACAGGGCCCTGACCCATGCGAAGACAGGCCTGACGTCCTGCAACCACAATCCGCTGGCTTTGCATTTTGCCCATCACTGGTAAGGAGCACCTTCTCATCGTACCTTCTACCTCCATGTCCTACCCCCCTACTTGCTCGCTACCACCTGAATTTACGCTCCATTTCAGATAGATAAATTTGAGAGGTATGGAAGAGTTTGGAACGTCTCTTATTAAAAAGACGGCAAATCACAGCTATTCTCTTCCCGTCAAATCCCTCAAAACCACCCTCAAATCAAAACAAAATTGCTGGATTGAAATTTAAATGCAAGATGGCTCAATCAACAAAGCTTGGCCTGTGCCAAAGTGAAAAAAACAACGTATCCTAAGTGTATAACTGATAATAAAAGTATTTTTGGCACCTATCAATACACCTGTGGAGGAACCTACAAACTAGCTGGATTAAAATTTAACTGCAAAGTGGCCTATCAGACAAAGCTGGCCCTTTTCCAAATAGAAAAAAACAACGTATCTGCAATTATAACGGATATTAAAAAGTTATTTTTGGCACCTATCAATACACCTTGTGACTACAAAATTGCTGGATCAATTTAAACTCAAGTGGCTCTATCCAAAGCTTGCCATGCTTGCCCAAAGTGAAAAAAACACGATCCAAAAATGTATAACGGATAAAAACAGGTATTTTTTGCACCTATCAATACCCTGTGGTGACTACAAATTTGCTGGATTTCAAATTAACCTGCAAGGTGGCTCTATCAACAAACTGCCTGGCAAAATAGAAAAAGAACACCTAACTGAAAATGTATCTTGAGATAAAAAAGTGATTTTTGCACCTCACCAAATAGACCGTGCAGTTACTAGAAAAATCTGTTATCCTAATATAAGTTCAGGGCTGCCCAATATCGCTAGTAAATATTTCAACAGAAAACTGTTAATAATAAAGCTATTGCAAGCAATGTCTACTCTAAGTCTGGGTGCACAAATATCCAGTATTCTTTAAGAAGCGTTGTCTGTAGTTCGTACTCCGTGCCTCCCTCACCCGCCCCTCCGTAACTATACAGCGGTAGATGTCCTTTAAAATTCGCTGCCATAACTACTAGAAACTGCAAATCCTCTGATCTAACTAATTCTAAGGATCACAGCTAAAAGTTAAGAGCTGTCTCTGTGAACAATAAAATAATTTCGCTGAGCTTGTTTGCACCATAGGCAGAGTGCACATCATACTGCTTTTGAGATACAGACACACTCTGATCATAACATGAAGGGCTGTTCAAGTAAAACGAGTCATGTGATTATTTCCAGCCAATCGCAACCATACACATCCACAGTCATGACGTCGCACACACAGCTCACCCTGCTCTATTCTGTAAGCTGATTTGCTGGCCGCCAAAATGACAGGAAGTGCCGAAAATGGCGCGATATTAATAGATTATGCACAGATTTTAACCTAAATTATCGCGTGATCTAAAAAGTCCGATCATCGTAAATATCGTGCCGATTTCAACTTTGTCGATAATAATCGCTCAACACTAATATAGAGGTGTGTGGAATGTGACTGTATGTATGAACTTGTCATATGTGGGTTCATAAATCTGTCGAGTGGTAGGCCTTGCATAGTATAACATATATTTGGTGCATATCTTTGGCACGAATCTTTAGTGCATTAAAAAGTGCCATGTTTGGTGTATAATGCACCAAGTTTTGGGGTACAACTGTTCATACAACTATCGAACAGGGCTGGGACAGTTTTTTTTGGTTCAAAGCATGTCTGAAAACTGGCGCAGCCCTGTTCTTACATGTCGCCCTTAGTTCCCAGCTGTTTTTCTGAGAATTAATGGGAGCAAACTTCTTCTCAGTGCAGACATCCATTAAAAAGTGTAAGTATAGGAACTTGTATACATGGAACCAGTTTAGGTACAGGATACTTCTTACTTTGTTTTCAATGTTGAACTGAATTTGAACTCTGACCATACAGTTCCATGTACTTAATGTATGGAGGTTACAAGTTTCAGCAGTTCATTCCATTATTAGCAGTGTGTCATATACTGTAGAAGCTACAGAACCTTGTGATCTCTGTTTATGTCCTAGAAACTAGCTTTCAATCCATGTGAGTGAAAAATCACAAATATAAATACTTCTGCGCTTACTTAGAGCTTACCATAGTAGAGACCATGTGCAAAGTTGGAATGGGTCTGTCATAGAGGCTGGGACAAAAATTGTATTTTTCTGTTCCATCATAGGAGCAGAAAAACAAAAATGATAGAGGTCCAGATCTTTTATACTATGGACTCTTAACAGAGCATAGCTAAAAGCCAATGGACTTATATGGACCACAACTTTTAAATAATAAGTTGTTTACTTGACATGACAGATGCAGGACCATTTTTTCAGGTGGGTGAGGCTGACCTATATGCCGCTCACATGCATGTAACTCTGAGTGGCCTTTTAAAATGGCCACCCAGAATTAACAGCTACACACTAAGGGCGACATGTATGATCGGGATTTGCGCCTGTTTTCTGGTGAAAACGGCGCCTCACCGATCCGAATCCCCTGTCGGACGCAAGGATGCGATGTTAGGCGCAGCCTTTGCCACCTTCACCTGCGCCTAACATGAAGGGGCGTGCAATGGGCGTGGTGTGGGCGTTCTGGGGCGGGACGCGGCACATTCGAAAACTCCGAGGCATGTATGATCGCGGGTCGGCAAAGTGCGGCGCATTGCAGCGCTCGCCAGCTCCGACAGGCAGACCTAGTTGAAGCTGGTCTAAATGAGCCAGAGGAGGTGAAGTGGAGCGAGAACGTAACATGAGAGGAAACATATAGAAGATCGGAAAAGAAATCCATCTCGAGCTCAAACCTTCTAAAAAAAAAACATAAAAAAAATCACTTTACAAAAATCTAGAACAGCGCTACATCAGGAATTAGGATCTTGGAAATTGCCGGGAAATACAGTAATTCAAATTCTGTAAGCGCTTCTCATTGGTCGACAGAAACCAGCCAATCAGAATAGGAGCGACAGGGACCCATTATAACCAATGGAGAAGTATTGAACAATCAAATTCAAAGGCGGGACAGTTCTAAATACTGTAAAAATGCAGAAAAGAGCTGATTGGTTGAACTAGCGGGGGCTTGGCTAGCCCGGCCAATCAGAATAGGAGCGACAGTGACCCATTAAAAACTATGGAGAAGTATTGACCAATCAAATTCAAAGGTGGGACAGTTCAATGAACAATAATATGGGGGTAACGAAAATAAAGAAATAAAAATGAATTCATTGAATTCATTTTTATTTCTTTATTTTCGTTACCCCCATATTATTGTTCATTTTATATATACATCGGTACAACTTCGTGAGTCTTATCATTTGATTTCGGCCATGTACAGTTTTATTATAGATTGCATTAGAAAACCCATAAGAGCGTCGCTCGCCTCTCCCATTGGTCCAAATAACCGCGCCTCTTTTAAGTAAGCCAATCACAAACAGAGCTCGCTCTGCATTTCTTTTCCCCATAGATCTCTATGAGAAGGTAGCGCACCCTCTGATTGGCTACGCTGGATGAGCCCCTCTTCCCCCCAACCAATCACAGAACTAGCATATTTCCCATAGACAGTAATAACTTTTAGGGTGCCCTTCTATCATGCCCTTCTTGCTCCACTCAAAATAGACGCACTACATATAGTTGGTGCATTCATATCTGCCGCCTGGGCTCAACCAATCAGCTCTTTTCTGCCTTTTTTACTGTATTTTGATTTGCCTTTGCATTTGATTGGTCCATACTTCTCCATAGCTTATAATGGTTCACTGTCGCTCCTATTCTAATTGGCTGGTTTATTCCGACCAATGAGAAGAGCTTACTGATTTTGAATTACTGTATTTCCCGGCAATTCTCTATATCGCAATTCCTGATGTAGCGCCGGTGACGGCGACAAACGCGTTGTTAGGGATTTGATTGATTTATTAGAAGGTTTCAGCTCTTTTTCAGATAATATTTGACACCTAATAAAAACGATTTTTTTTAATCATACTCCATGCTGCACGGCGCTGAGAGCCGAGATTTCATTGCCCCCCCATCTCTCCATTGACTACAATGGGACAAAGTAGCTCGCGCTCTGATTTGCCAAGATAGCCAAGCCCCCGCTAGCTCAACCAATCAGCTCTTTTCTGCATTTTTACTGTATTGTGTACTGTCCCGCCTTTGCATTTGATTGGTCCATACTTCTCCATAGCTTATAATGGTTCACTGTCGCTCCTATTCTGAATGGCTGGTTTATGCCGACCAATGAGAAGCGCTTACAGAATTTGAATTACTGTATTTCCCGGCAATTTCGAATATCCCAATTCCCGATGTTGCGCCATTGTAGGCGACAAACGCGTTGTTAGTGATTTTATTTCTGTATGTTTATAGAAGTTTCGAGCTCTTTTACAGAGAAGGTTTTACACTTAATAAAACTGATTTATTAACTAATACTCCGTGCCTCACGGCACTGAGATTTCAGTGCCCCCATCTGTCCATAGACTACAATGGGAGAAAGTAGCTCGCGCTTTGATTGGCCGGGCTAGCCAAGCCCCCGCTAGCTCAACCAGTCAGCTCTTTTCTGCATTTTTACTGTATTTTGAACTGTCCCGCCTTTGAATTTGATTGTTCAATACTTCTCCATAGGTTTTAATGGGTCACCGTCGCTTCTATTCTGATTGGCTGGTTTATGCCGACCAATGAGAAGAGCTTACAGAATTTGAATTACTGTATTTCCCGGCAATTTCCAATATCCTAATTCCTGATATAGCAGCGTTCTTGATTTTTGGAAAGTGATTTTATTTATGTATTTTTTTAGTAGGTTTGAGCTTTTTTCTGATAATGTTTTACACGTAATAAAAACGCTTTTTTGATTTAAACTCCATGCCGCACGGACATGTTTAATGATTTTTCGCTCATTTCCAGCCTGTCTCGAATCGGAATACATGTTAGGCGCAGTCCCTTCTGCGCCTAAGTCCCCGCACTGCGCCCCACACACTGGCGAGGCGCGGTGAACTTTTCACCGCATGTATGAGCGCCCCTCGACGGGCATCAAATCTTAGGCGCAGTCCCGCACTGCGCCTAAGTCCCGCACTGCGCCTCGCACACTGGCGAGGCGCGGTGGACTTTTCACCGCATGTATGAGCGCACCTTCTCGGACGACGAATCTTAGGCGCAGCCCCGCACTGCGCCTAAGTCCCGCACTGCGCCTCACACACTGGAGAGGCGCAGTGAACTTTTCACTGCATGTATAAGCGCACCTCCGGCGCCGACATACATGAGGTGCAGCTTTCATGTTCTAGCGCTCAAAAACTTGCGCTCTGACGTGGCGAGCTTCATACATGTTGCCCTAAGTGTACAGCTGCTTCTTAGAGAAAAAGCTTCTGGCCCAGGAGATGCCGGGAGCAGATTTTCAGTGTAAGTGGTGTGATGATGTAATGCCACCCACACTGGACACTACCTCCTGGAGCTCGCTGCTTGGCATGGGAATGGGGAGAGGTGAGCACCTTTTTCAGGGGCTATATCTACCTGCAGGGGCCATATAATAAAATGGTCTATATCTTGCTACAGGGGACAAATACCTACAGAGGGCAATATCTATCTACAGGTGCCTTTATCTACCTACAGTGGGCAATATCTACATTCAGGTGCTTATGCCTACCTACAGGGAGCTTATATACCTACCTACTAGTGGCTTACATACAAATCTACTGGTGAACTATATACCTACCTACCAAATGGAGGTCTGTTTACCTACTTAACAGGGGTCATATACAGGGCGCTAAGGATAGAGAGCTTGTACAGCAGTACGAATTGGTAGGGAAGTGCTGGAAAAGTGAGAAGTCTAGGATGTTTGTGTTGTAAATTCTAAAGAGAAGTCATGGCCAGGAAAAGACATCATGGCAGTCTGGGCTGGATGGAGAAAAAAAATGGGAAGAGAACGACACATCAAAGATGATGTTTCCTGTGAGGCACTGGATATAACTTTAATAAATGACACAATGCCAAGCAAAAGGGTAACAATGTTTTGAACTTTTGACTTCAGGCTCCATATCTTACCATCCACTACAGCTTTAAATGTAAGACTACCATAATTTTATAGACAATCATCTTGACTATCTCATACATAAATTTGACTTGCAAATACTTAGCATATGCTAATTTATGCAGATTCTTGTCATGTAACAGCATTGTTTGTGCAGTTACCACTGGTGGTGGAACAATCTTTTTCTTCTTGCAAACTACAAATTACAACCTGTTCTCACATTCCCTAATGGCTCAATGTGTTATTAGGTTGATTCCCAAGTAAAAGGACACTAGTTTGAATCGAGGAGCAGCCATGAAGAAGAGTTCCCAAGAAAAGAGAAACTGCATCATCCAGTTTATTGATAGTGGTCTCTCAGTCAAGAAAATTGCCAAACTGCATCATATGGGTGCCATGACAGCTGGAAGAGTATGAAATGAAGTCTGTGCATTCATTCTAAAGATAAGATGTGGACATCCAGGCAAAATATTGGAGTTAACAAGTCGGCTAATCACAAGGTCTAATAGTTCTGGCGTGACAAACACGGCGGTGGAGGTGGCTCATATGCTACATAATAGTGAGATCACAGATGTCCATGCAAGCACCATTTGACACACATTATACCAGTCTGGAATGGTGGTCCAAAAAATGTCAAGAATCCTCAACTTCAATATCATCATAAGAAGCGTTGGCTCAAGTTTACAAAAAAAAGTATAAGTAGAAGTTAGGACAATAGAGGTTTGGAAACGTGTAGTTTGAAACAATGAGATGAAAGTCAAAAGACTGTGCTTTGATTGGTGCAAATTGATCTGGAAGAATCAAGGGGAAAAGGGGCTAATGGATAGAGAAATTGAAGGAACTGTCAAGTTCGGTGGAGGAAGCCTGATGATATGGGGTTGTTTCACAGCCAAAGGCATTGGATACTTGACCAGGATTGATGGTGGTCTCAATGCTGAGCTATATGTGAGTATCCTACAAGATGAGTTACTTCGTATACCCACGTACTATGGGTATTAAAAGGACGACATAGTGCTCCAGCAGGACAACGACCCAAAGCATTTTTTAAGATTGGTGAAAAAATGGTTCAATGACAATGAAGTAGAGTTGCTGGATTGGCTCCCACAGAACCCAGACCTCAATTCAATTGAACACTTGTGGGTAGAGTTGAAGAGAAAGCTGTAGTGAGTAGACCAGTATGCACCAACATTGGGAACATGTAGAAGTGACCTGAGATCAGATTTTGGTCGAGACATGCTTGAATCAGATTGAGAGCATGCCCAAAAGGAGCCAGGCAGTGTTGCAAGCCAAAGGTGGATTTAAAAAATACTAACAAAATAATAAAACTTCAGATTTTTAAGAGAAAAACATTAACAATGCAGTTACATGCCAATAATCTGCATAACTAAGCATATGCTAAATATTTGTCAAATTGATGTATGAGATAGCCAAGATGAGTGTCGACAAAATGATGGTAGCCTCACATTCAAAGCTGTAGTGAATGGTGAGATATGGTGCCTGAAAGTCAAATGTTCAAAACATTGTTACTCTTTTGCTTGGCACTATATGTGTGCAGAACATCTACATACAACTGGTATCTACCACTATATTGTCATTGCAGACTTTGAAACTTTGAAATGTTGCTTTAATAAAGCCCCTGTCTTAATTCATCCCGATCTCTCATGCCTAACTATAGAGGTTGATGCTTCTGAATTAGACATAGGAGCAGTTCTCTCTCAAAGGCCTCCCTCTCTAACAAATTTACATCCCTGAGCCTTATTCTCCAGCAAATTCTCTTCCACCAAGAGAAATTATGATATTGCTAATCAAGAACTTCTTGCTATTAAATGAGCTTTTGAAGAATGGTGTCACTTTTTAAAGGGGGCAAGACATCAGTTAACTGTACTAACTGATCATAAGAATCGGACCTATCATGAATCTGCCAAGAGACCTAACCCCAGACAAGCAGATAAAGATGGACTCTATTTTCTACTAGAGTTGATTTTAATGTTACATACAGGACTGGGTCTAAGAATGTTAAAACTGACGCATTGTCTTGATGTTTTCTTTCTACTCAGTCCCCAGACTTATCCCCTGAACCCATTCTGGCTAAGGGTATTGTAGTTTCCATTATCTCTCCAGATCGAACATAACAGTATGACCATTATTTAGTAGTTTTACTAAGGAAATGGAAAATGTAAGAGTTAAATGGGGGTGGTCAGGGATTAGTTAATAGTAATACAATGTGTTGCAGTGTGTCACAACATGCTAGTGGGGGAGGGTAGATTTTTTTCTTCCTGTTCCAAGTGTAATTTAGCCTAGAAATGGCCCCAGACAGATGCCTGTGTAATGGTGTGGTATGGTGACCTGTGGCGTGCTGTAGAAAATTATTCCCACTTAATTAATCGAGCATTCCAAAATGAACTACATGCTTTTTTTTTACATCATACATACCATTTTACAGGCCAAACCTCTTTTTCCATGCCCTTCCTCATGTGAATGAATCACACTTTCCACCTCAAAACACTTAAAAGAAAAAAAAAATAAATCACATCTTTATGTCACATAATTCTAAGAATTAATTTGTGGGATTAAATTGACGTTTTCTTTGGTACCTGTCATGATTGTGCCTGAAACACCTCCGTCTTTTGGCTCTGGTCGCCGGCCACGGCCAGTACGACGTAAACCATGGTTTTTGACTTAAGACTACGTTTCTTATCACTAGTGTGAACTGGGTTTATTTTGTGCTGGGTGCTAATTGATTCCTGGCCAACGCCCGTGGCCAGGAATCTTCCAGCACACTCGTGGTTAATTTTTGTTCCTTCTTGAGTGACAGCCTTCTTCTCCTATCTGGTCTTTTGTTCCTTCTGCCTATTGCTTCAGTTCTACCTTTCATCTGTTCCTATATAAGGTCTCTGCTTCCTTCCTGCCTTGCCTGCTATTTTGGCTCATTGCCCTATAGTTCGCCTGCTCTCTTCTGTTGTTTCTGTGATCTCCTGACCTTTCGCTTTGCACCCCGGTTATCCTTTTTGTCTCACGTCTCTGTACCTCGCTGCCCGTACTGTTGCCGACTTTGGACCGCCCCCGGTTATTCTCTTTGTCTCACGATTCTGTACCTTGCTGCCCGTATTGTTGCCGACTTTTGACCGCCCGACTACGTTTATTGTTCTGTGTCTGTTTGTCCTGTCTGTGTCGCACCTATACCAGTGCAGCCATCAGTCTTCTGGTTGGGGCCGGCCTATTAAGGAGTCGGGTTCCCCAAAAGGCAGGGACAGAGGCTGGGACCAGTGTTAGGGCCTCACTTGTCTGTGTCTTTGTGTGCATCCCTGACAGTCCCTGACATAATAGCAGGCCCATACCCCAGTCATCCCTCCCGGCAGTTCAACATGAGTACCGACCTATCGGTCACTGTCCGCCTATAGGAGTTGACAACCCAATTCCAGGGCATGGCAGGACTTATAAATCAAATCTCGCAGTGTTTGGACGCCATAACAACCCCAGTGTCTGGACTTGCCGCTCTGTCTGTGTGCATATCTGTTTGTGAATCCCAGCGTCCGTTACAAGTCTAAGATGCTTCTACCGGATCGCTTGGATGGAAACCCAGACAGGTTCCGGACTTTCAGGGAATCCTGTCACCTGTTTTTTCGCTTTAACTACTTTCCCACTGAGGCAGAAAAAGTAGCGGTTGTGGTGTCTCTCCTCCAGGGCCCACCTCAGGATTGGGCACTAGCTATGCCCTCTGAAGCCCCGGAGTGGAGTTCAATTGACAGATTTTTTCAGGCTGTAGGTCATGTCTACGATAATCCTACCCGTGTGGCATGGGCAGAAACTCACCTGCTATCTATTCAGCAGGGCCGCCGCTTGGCTGAAGACTATTGTTCTGAGTTTCGCCAATGGTGTACTATGACCTGGTGGTCTGATCAACCCCTTAAAACCCTGTTCAGAAAAGGGTTGTCTGATGCGGTAAAGGATGCCATGGTTAGCCATCCAACACCTGAGACCCTGAATGACTTCATGACTCTAGTTGTGATCACTGACAGAAGACTGAGGGAGAGATGCAGGGAAAAACAAGGGGGGTCGACTTTTCAATTCAAGTCAGATTTTTCTGTAAAATCTCCTCCTACCTTCTCTGAAAATTCTCCTCTTCTATCCTCATCGCCTACTCCTGAAGAAGAACCAATGGTGTTGGGTTTTACATCTGCTGCCACCAGGAGGAGACATCGGTTGGAGAATGCCTTATGCTTTTATTGCGGAAAACCTGACCATTTTCTGAAAGACTGTCCGACTAGGCCCAAGTCACCTCAAGGAAACGCCAAACGCCTGAGTAATTTCCAGGAAGGTAACTCCGGTATACAGGTACCTCCTAACTCTGGTAATAAGTTTTTTTTGCCTGTAACCTTGGTCTCTAATTTTAAGAATTTT
Source organism: Phyllomedusa bahiana (assembly GCA_025379985.1). Lineage (NCBI taxonomy): Eukaryota > Metazoa > Chordata > Amphibia > Anura > Hylidae > Phyllomedusa > Phyllomedusa bahiana. The sequence goes on from JAODAL010003556.1 coordinate 40,444, forward strand.
TCTTGTCAAGCTATGATCGACTCAGGTGCTGCTGCTAGTTTCATCAGTATGGTTGTTGTCCAGGCCTTGGGTTTGGAACTAGTTCCATTGAGTGCTCCCTTTTTTGTTTCAGGGGTAGATTCTACCTCCCTAATCGGGGGAAGAATAAAGTTTCGTACTGCTGAGATCACTTTGAATGTTGGGAGTTCGCATACGGAAAAACTTTCGTTTTTTGTCATGGAGAAACTCGCTGCGGATATTATTCTTGGGTTGCCCTGGCTCCGCCTCCATAATCCTGTGTTTGACTGGAGGACCACCGAGTTGATCAAATGGGGTGACTCATGTGGTGCTCATTTGAAGGTTGTTGATCCCTTGGTGTGTGCTGTAATTAATACACACGATATTTCAGAATGTAAATCTGACATCTTAGATAAGGATGTTACTGATAATCTGCCTCCGCACCAGCCTGATGATTGCACCAAAGACCTCACTCCGGGGGCAAAGCTTAACATATCTGCCCCGGAGCGAGAGTCTATACATTTGTATATTAAGAAGCCTGAAAAAATTTTTCTCCGGGAGTAGTGTCCTCGACTACCAATTCACTGAGTTCTTCTCCATCTGAGCTGTCTCCCTTATGCTGGGAGGAGGGCTCCGATCTCATGTACTCTGCCGTTACAGGTTGCAAAACTGACATAAAATCAGCCGTTTTTCGACTGTGCACACAATGGGTTAAGAGTCATAAGACTCTTAAAAAAAGCCCAACTGAGAAACAAAAAAATCTAGTGGTAAACGCCGACCCAGACCCAAAAATTTACGCCTACGGGACCCACCAGAGACATATGCTCCCAAAGCTGTAAGGGGAAAAATGCACCAAACCCCCTAGGGTAAAACTAGAGGCTGTGTTGAGGGTCCGGTGGCCCCTCATAACGGGGGGGGGTACTGTCATGATTGTGCCTGAAACACCTCCGTCTTTTGGCTCTGGTCACCGGCCACGGCCAGTACAACGTAATCCAGGGTGTTTGACTTAAGACCACGTTTCTTATCACTAGTGTGAACTGGGTTTATTTTGTGCTGGGTACTAATTAATTCCTGGCCAACGCCCGTGGCCAGGAATCTTCTAGCACACTCGTGGTTAATTTTTGTTCCTTCTTGAGTGACAGCCTTCTTCTCCTATCTGGTCTTTTGTTCCTTCTGCTTTTTGTTTCAGTTCTACCTTTCATCTGTTCCTATATAAGGTCTCTGCTTCCTTCCTTCCTTGCCTGCTATTTTGGCTCATTGCCCTATAGTTTGCCTGCTCTCTTCTGTTGTTTCTGTGATCTCCTGACCTTTCGCTTTGCACCCCGGTTATCCTTTTTGTCTCGCGTCTCTGTACCTCGCTGCGCGTACTGTGGCCGACTTTGGACCGCCCCCGGTTAGTCTCTTTGTCTCACGATTCTGGACCTTGCTGCCCGTATTGGTGCCGACTTTTGACCGCCCGACTTTATTTGTTTATTGTTCTGTGTCTGTTTGTCCTGTCTGTGTCGCACCTATACCAGTGCAGCCATCAGTCTACCGGTTGGGGCCGGCCTATTAAGGAGTCGGGTTCCCCAAAAGGCAGGGACAGAGGCTGGGACCAGTGTCAGGGCCTCACTTGTCTGTGTCTTTATGTGCGTCCCTGACAGTCCCTGACAGTACCATTATGAAGTTTTTTTCTTCAGTTTTTGTGAAAAAAGATAACCCAAAAATGCCATTCTGGTATGTTTTTTTTAAAATGTTTGCACTATTTACCGTATGCATTAAATAACATATTTTTTTTATGTTTTCATTTTGTTCACAAAATCAAATGTTTTATTTAGGGAAACAGTTTTTGTGTTTGTTTTGTCTTATTTTTTTATATGCAGATTTTTTTTCTTTCTTTTATGTCCCACTATATTGTCCCATATATATAGTCCCAAATTATGAGATTACTTGATCACTTTTATAATACATACAATACCTTATAGTATTGCAATGTATAATGCCTTTGACAGCCAGCCTATAAGACTGTCTAAGTGCAGGGCCTAATAGGCTTCATACATCATGAACCCTACGGCCATTATTTGGTGTTTGGATGCCATGGCAACCATCAGTACCCAGCAATTATATTGCATGATAGCTGATGGTTGACAGAGGGAAAACCTCTTTTTATCAACCACCTAGATACCATGGATGCTACTAACTGAGGCATTTAGTAGATTAACTGGCCACACTCAGAACTAGCTGAGCCCACACCAATGAAATGATGCCAGCTTTGCAACTTAGCAATGCAGCTACCATCCCACAGTGTGTAGCGAAGGGGTTCCCGAGGGCCCACCTGGCTCAGGGGCCTGGTCAGTGTGTGACCCCTTTTGCTATGCCACTGACTTCAAAGGTGCTTTATAGACCCCATTAACTTTTTGTGGTTTTGTCATGAAATCTATTATGACAGGAAAAATAATCTTACATATTGCAATATTCTTCCCGTCAAATAAGATGAGATCTGTAATGGAGCCTAAAAAACAGATAAGAGCCTTACCCATTTTGCTTTAATATTTCAATGTAGCATTTGAGCTGTCACAAATTTAGTCGGTTTGTGTGGCAGCAATTTACATAGTCACCATTTTTTGTTTTTATGCTTTGCACAGACTATAAATGTGATGTTTGAAATGCATCACATATACACCTTGTGAACCATTTGAAATTTTTGTAACAGCACTGTGCGTGGTTAGTAAGCCTTTGAAAATGATGATAAAAACAAAGGCTTGATTTTAAAAAGTTGCAGTGTGATACTAATGAGACCAATGAATGGGCACATCTGGTTCTACTGTGGCTAAAAGATTTGGTAACTTACACAGAATAATTTTTTGTTCCCACATCCATCCCCTGATGAAGTGCCTGTGAGACACGGAAACATGTCGGGATTTTTTGTTTTGTTAGGGTAAGTGTTTGTAGGGGTAAGGTTCCGGATGGGGCCGCCCTTATAGGTAGAGATGGGCGAATTTCTCAAAAATTCGATTTGGTGACTTCGCCGAATTTCCCGACAAAAATAACTTCATTCCGAATTACTTTGGGACGAATAACGTTAAAAAACAGCTATTTCCAGGCTGCACAGAGCCTCCAGGGTGCTGTAGAACGTTGTGCCATGCTTAAATATGCAGAGGGAGCTTGGTTTGGTCTTCATACAATGTTGTGTTTTAGTTTGACACGCACATGACTGCCGCCGCTCTTAGAATCGCTTCACTATAAAATTCCCTGGGCACTTAAGAGGGCAAAACTGACCAAAAAACTGAAGGGGGAATGTAGCCTGATAAAGTCATGGCAGCGACAGATGGAAAAAAACAAACTGAGGGCTCGGGTGGCAACATCAGTGACAGAGTGTGGAGGTGACGGCGACAGCCACAGCAGCATGAGATCAGACAGTGGCACAATGACATTCTAGAGGTGGAAAAAAAAGGAGTAGGCCACAGAGTGCCACAAAGACACAGTGTGTAGGTCATGGCAGCAGCCACTGCAGCAGCATGAGGTCAGACAGTGGCACAATGACATTCTGGAGGTGGAAAAAAACAGGAGTAGGCCACAGAGTGGGACATTGACACAGTGTGTAGGTCACGGTAGTTGCTACAGCAGCAGCATGAGGAAAGACTGTGGCACAATGACATTCTGGAGGTGGCAAAAACAGGATTAGGCCACAGAGAGGGACAACGACACAGTGTGGAGGTCATGGCAGGAGCCACAGCAGCAGCATGAGGTCAGACAGTGGCACAAAGACACAGTGAGTAGGTCACGGCAGCAGCAGCATGAGGTCAGACAGTGGCACAATGACATTCTGGAGGTGGCAAAACAGTAGTAGCCCACAGAGTGGCACAATGACTGAGTGGAGGTCACGACAGCAGCCACAGCACCCAAACCATAAAGCAGGCAGTGGCACAATCACCTTCTGGAGGTGGCAAGCCAGTAGTAGGCCACAGAGGGGCACAATGTCAGTGTGGGGAGGGCCCGGCAGCAGCAGCATGAGGTCAGTCAGTGGCACAATGACATTCTGGAGGTGTCAAAAACAGGAGTAGGCCACAGAGTGGCACAATGACAGAGTGGAGGTTACGGTAGCAGCAGTATGAGGTCAGGCAGTGGCACAATGACATTCTGGAGGTGGCAAAACAGTAGTAGGCCACAGAGTGGCACAATGACACAGTGTGGAGGGCACGGCAGCAGCAGCATGAGGTCAGGCAGTGGCACAATGACACAGTGTGTAGGTGACCGCAGTAGCAACAACAGCAGCAGTAGCATGAGGTCAGAGAGTGGCACAATGACACAGTGTGGAGTTCACGGCACCAGCAACAGCAGCAGCAGCAGCGGTAGCATGAGGTCATAGAGTGGCACAATGACAGAGTGTGGAGGTGGGTGGCAATACCATTCCCTGGTAAAGATGGTGGTAGGCAGATGAGAAACTGTCAGCAGATGTGTGGAAATCAGACCAGGTGGCGGCATCAGAATAGTGGCTGAGGCAGGTAGTTTGAACCAGACTGATGCCTAAGGCTTTGGGTTTGTGTGGAAATCCTGGCCGATCCACGCCTGATTCATCTTGACAAAGGTCAGTCTCTCCACATTTCGGGTGGAAAAGCGTGTTCTCCTTGGGGTAAAATGGCCTCCGCCGCACTGAACACCCGCTCTGATGCCACACTACTGGCCGGGCAGGACAGCTTCTCCACTGCAAACTCGGCAAGTTGCGGCCACACATCCAGTTTGGCTGCCCAGTAGTCCAGCGGATCTTCTAACTGGGTGGCAGAGTGCTGTCCATGTAGGCCACCACCTGTTGGTTCAGGGACTGCTCCAGGTCCTGCTGCTGCTGCTGCTAGTGACTGCCCTCTTCACTAGGCGGGTGAAGGAAGCTGCTCATCAGTGATTCCAGACTTAGGTTGCTGCTGATGGAGCTGGTGCTGCTCCTACCCCCCACCTTCCCCAGCAGCCGCGGGAGTAGTAAGTGAGCGCTGAGGAAACCCCCCGGTCAGACCTGTCTGAGGAGGACGATTTACGCACATAGGCAGCGGCCAACTGACTACGGAGGATTTCCCTATAGTATTTGAGTTTTGTCCTCCTCTCAATAGCTGGGAAAAAAAGGGTCCCATTTTTGGACCGGTAGCGAGGGGGCCAATAGGGTGGAGAGCCAGAAGTCATCCCTCTGCCGGATGCTGAATATTCAGCTGTCACTAGCCAGGCAAATCAGCATGCTGCGGGCCATCTGCACAAGTGACTCCGAGGGGCTCCCTGCCCCATCTCACTGTATAAATGCCATGGTGCTTGCAGGTCATCTGCCTCGTCTTCCTCATCTCCATCTACCTCCTCCAGCTGCTCCTGCTCCTCACCTGGGTAAAAAATCCACTCATTTCACCAGACAATGCTTCTGCTCCAATGTCCTCCTCCATTTCAGTCCCCAGCGGACTCATGTGGCTGCGAGATGTATTCGCCACATCTCCAGTCCCCTGCCACGACAGATTTTTCAGCATCTTTTCCAGGACTTGAAGCTCTGGAATGACGTTATTCATCCCGTAGTCCTGGCGACTGACAAATAAAAGTCGCCTCCTCGAATGGCCTCAACAAACGCAGGTGTCCCCGCATGAGCTGCCACTTTGGGTGACATCAAAGTTACACAGGGGAGTACTCCTGTCCCGCCTGGATCACAAAAAATCGTTAATGCCCTTTCTCTGTTCATACAGTCGGTCCAAAAATGTGCAGGCTGGAATTCCAACGGGTGGAAACATCGCATATCAGAGTGTTTTGGGGGAAAGGGCCGTTCTGCCGCTGCAACTCGAGGAGGGGGTTCCTGGCTTTGTACGAATGTATAAAGTGCATGCACAGTTTCCCTGGCCATTTTCAGAATGTTCTGAAGATCAGTGGAAGACTTCAGAACCTTTTCACAACCAGATTGAACACGTGCGCCATGCAGGGCGCATGGACCATCCCCTCCTCGGTGCAGCACGGACACCATTATTCCTCCCATTGTCCGTTACCATGGTTCCGATTTGCAGTTGGCGCGGAGAAAGCCACACATCGATTTCTTGCTGCATGACGCAGAGCGTTCCCCCCTGTGTGACTTCGTCGCCGAGGCAAGCCAGGTGTAGAACTGCGTGGGCAACCCGCTGTGCCCTACACATGTGGTAAAGATTTAGCCCGTACTTGTGGAGGCTGAGATGGTGGGGGTGGTGGTGGAGGAGGAGGCGGACATTGGCGCAGGAGCCGCAGTTTGAAAAACATGGAGGAGAAAGCGGGGTCTCCTGTCCAAGTTGTTTGGGGTGCCTGGGCAGGAAGCACATTCACCCAGTGGGCCGTAAAGGACATGTACTGGGCCCCCACCGTATTACAGCTCTAGACGTCCGCGCTGCCGTGCACCTTGGGAAAAAACCGATAAGCTCAAGGATTGGGGCCCCCTTTCTGTTCTACATATTAAAGAAGTGCTGGTACTGCCTTTTTGGAAAAGAAATTACGGCTTGGAACTCTCCATCTCGGCTCGGCACAAGCCATTAGTTCTCTGAATGGTGCAGAGTCCCCCATTTGGAAAGGGAGGGACTGCAGTACCAAAAACCCTTGGACAGGAGCACAGTCAGCTGCTGTACCTTAGGAGGGTTTGGGACGCATACTGTTGTCTCTTTGCAATCGCCTCGCTGAACACTGCTGGCCCCATGAGTAGCGAGGAGCAGAAGCATCTGGACCGGGAGATGTCAAAGAAAAACAGCTACCTTCTGCAGAGGTGGTGGACCTTGACGGGCTGCAATGGAAATGCGTTCCACTGGCTGCTGCTGCTGCGGCGGCAGGATGGACCACCACATCGGGAGCCAGCCACGTTTCTCCCAGGCCACCGGAATGGTGACGCGCATGTGTTGACGCAGGGCCGGGGTTTGCCAACTTTAGCTCCCTGGCCACGCTTCATTTTTCTCCCCACAGATTCTACATATACCCATATTCGGCTCCTCTGGTGTCCTTAGCAAAGAATTTGCCACACCGCCGAGTATCGGATTTTACCGCCAAACGCTCCGCACTGAGTGATTACTAGAACCGCTGCCTCACTGAGCCCCTGTGGCCGCTACTTTCTTGGGACCTGCGAAGGGGGTTTTCTACCCTGGGGGCCGCTTGGCTCCCGACCTCACACTGCTTGCTACCCTGCTGACTCACGACCACACAAACCCACTTGCTGGCTGCGCCGCTGCCTGATGCGCAAGCTGACCCCCTTTTTCTCCTGACGATGATGAAGCCCTTGCCTCACCCGGGCTCCCAAGTTGCGTCGGCTACATCATCTTCTATTTGTGTTTCATCGTCACTTCTGTCCCCCATCACTGGTCTTGGTATGCAGAGGCTGGCCCCTCACAACATGACCTCCCATGCCACTCTCCACATCTATACTTTGCCGCCTACTGCAAGAAGCAGGGGATATTGGCCCCATTTCTTCGCTGCCAAGTAACTGCCCTCCTCAAATTGTTCATCCTCGCTATATAGTGGCACTGAGCCCAGACCACATAGTAGATCTCTGGCTGAGGGAACCGGATGGGACAGAGGCGGGTTGAGGACGGGTGACGGCAGAACAACGCTTAATTAACCCCTGGATGTAAATTGCGCAAAAGAATTGAGCAACCACAAACTAGTAGCTTTGTAGCGTGTTACAATTGCGTGTTTTTTCTACGCCACACAACAAGATAAAAATTGTTTAATTAACCTTCGCTTGTGAATTATGCTACAGGAAAAATGTATATATTTTGGCGTTGAAAATGACGGCTTCTTGGGGTCAGCACACCAGCAAAACAACGCTTAATTAACCCCATGCCAACTAAGGGTTGTGTCTGACATTCCCACCGACTCTTGGCTGGGGTTGTCAGATATCATCTGGGAGGAAGTGGATGACCTAGTCAAAAACCCAAACAAGAACCCTTGGGTTGCTAGTCAGCACACGGCCGCTAGATGACAGCGTCAGTTGTGGCCTCACCGAGTGACCCTGCTGCGACGTCCCCTGCTGTGCTGGGGACCTGGGCCTGGAATGTTTGTGCCTCTGCCACTCGCCAGTGAAGAGCCTGCCACCTCTCTGTCTGACATACTGTTTGTTCTAAAATGTACAGACCTGTTTGATGAAGATATCTGAAAATGATAAATACACACCCTGTTTTTGACTCCAATGAACCCAGTAACAAGCTTGGTAAGCCTTGGATAATAAAATTGCGCTCCACAAATGGGGAGGAAAAATTTACTTGTATGTGGCCGTTTTAAAAACTCTGTGTATTTTAACTGAATATAAAAGCACAAACAGGCTTAATTAACCTTCGACATGAATTATGCTAAAAGAATTTCTTCTGTGGCTGTGAAAAAAAAAAGTTTCTTTAACTGAACCATAGAAGGAAGTTGGCACTCACCACTTTCCTTTAACTGAGTAAAAACTGCAGAACAACGCTTAATTAAACCCTGGATGTAAATTGCGCCAAACAATTGAGCAACCACAAACTACGAGCTTTGTAGCGTGTTACAATGGCGTGTTTTCTACGTTACACAACAAGAGAAAAAAATTGTAATTAACCTTCGCTTGTGAATTATGCTACAGGAAAATTGTTTAATTTTTGGCGGTGAAAAAGATGGTTTATTTTTGTCACCCAGCAAAAAACAACGTTAAATTTAAACCCCCTGGATGTAATTGCGCAAAAGAATTAGCAGCCAAAAATGAAGGGGTATTTGTATTGTAAAAACGTTTTTTCTTTAAATAATACAACAGGAACGGCTTAGATCCCCCTTGGATTTTCAATTCCTGTGACAGATAGCATTAAAAGTATATGCGCGCAGTGGACACACATGGACTTCAGATCCAATCCCCCCCAAAAAATCAGAAATAGAACATTAAGAGAACAGCCCTCTGAGCAAGCGAGAACCCCCAAAAAAAATCGCTATATAAAAATCATCTTCCAAGGCTATTACAAGCACCCCCCAGCCCCTTCCTAATCAGTACATGAGAGCGGTATGAGCTCCCAGCGTCGCGCCCGGACTTAATAGTGGGGGTCGCCAGAATCCCGCTGGTCCTGATTGCTTCATTCTGCAAATGTCATGCAGGCATGCCCTTCTTCCTCCCAAGTCTTTGCCCATGAACGCCATGTCTGCAGCCTTTTTATCAATCAAAAGCACACTTGTTCACCCGAAGTACCCAAAGTTCGCTTCGTTCCAAACCGAAGTTTTCCTAAATTTTTTAAAGAATTCACTTTGTTGTTTTTAATTCGCCCACTCTCCCTATAGGGCGTTTCACCCTGTAAGTAGGCAATAGGGCAAAATTAGGCCGAGTAGGGTTAGTATTTTTTTGAGCTTTGAATCAGGTGAAAATTGGCTTTTAGAAAAAAAATATTAAAGGTTAATTTTTGATACATGATTTTTTTGTTTTTGGGTTTTAGAATACTCATTTTTTTCCCCGGGGGATTTAGGTTAAACCTGCACCAATTATTTCCCCCGTTGTTTTTTATGAACAAAATTTAAATCCAAAAAACTCCCACGGAAAAAAAAAAGGAATATAATCAAAACTACTAAAAAATAAAAAAACCCTTTAAAAAAAAAATTTTAATCAATATTTAAGTAAAAAACCTTAAAACCACGTTTAAAAAACCCCGACGGGGGGCAAATTGGGAAGAAAAAAAAACAAAAAAAAAAAAAAAAAAAAAAAAACACCCCAAAAAAAAAAAAAAAAAAAAAAAAAAAAAACAAAAAAAAAAAAAAAAACAAAAAAAAAAACCACAACAAAAAAAAAAAAAAAAAAAAAAAAAAAAAAAAAAAAAAAAAAAAAAAAAAAAAAAAAAAAAAAAACAAAAAAAAAAAAAAAAAAAAAAAAAAAAAAAAAAAAAAAAATAAAAAAAAAAAAAAAAAAAAAAAAAAAAAAAAAATAAAAAAGGGAAAAAAAAAAACAAATAAAAAAAAAAAAAAAATAAGCTCTAAGTCCCAAATTCTAAACTGCTAATCCGGAACCCCCCAATTTTTTTAAAATCCCCATGGCAAGTTTTTTTACCCCCCCACACGGGGGGTTTAATAAATCTCCCCTTTGTCCCAAAACAAAAGGAATATAGGCGTGGAAAAATAAAGTTTTGGGGGATTTTAGTTATTTAAAAACCCCCTTAAAAAGGTGGGGGGGGGGGAATTTTGGGACATGGAAAACCTTACAAAAAGTCCCACCGGGGGAACACTAGCTTTCATATGTTGATCAGGTATGTTGCTTTGCACCGATTTTATCTTGAAAACTATTTTTTAGTATCTCTTTATGGAAGAATTTGGTTGCTCTGAATATACCAATCTTCCTGTTGTCCTTCTTCTATTTCAGGAAATACCACCCTACTATGAGAATCTGATTCGTTTGTCGGGTATTATGTATCCATTTTTAGTCCATGCTTGGCACTTAGAGCATGGTATTTAGTGGTTTGGCACCTTCTTGCTTCTTTAACCCCATTGAAAGCCCCTGAGTTTTGGGACGAAACGCTGCGTCTGGGATTTATTTGTTTTTGCCATGGGATTATTGTGCTTATATAGATGCTATAGTACATGTACCCCTTATTGTGTGCTTTAATTGGCTTTCAACCTTTCTAACGTTGTGTAAATATATCTGTGATACTATTCAAAGGCTGTTTTAATTTCTCTACCTGCTTGCATACCTATTTTCTTCCTTTGTATCCTACCTACGGTGGAGTTATTTGTTATTAATCTTCCACTGTTTTGGGAAAAGATTTATGGTATTTATGGGGACTGTTAGAGCCCATTATTACAGGGTCCCCTTATCGGGGCGGTTCTCTGTATTAGGCAGTTTATAGGTATGATAGGGACTTGATAGGTTCTTACTCCTTTTCATTGCCAATTTGGCTAGCTGTCCCATAGTATTGTTCTTACCCTTCGGGGTTTTTCAACTGTGGTTTATGATAAGGTTTTTTACATATAAATATTGATTAAAAGTTATATTTTAAAGGGATTGTTCTATTTTGATTAGTGACTATAAATGTTACCCAAAAAGCAAAGAGTATAGAAATTTAATAATACAAAAATAAATGTAAGGCCATGTTCACACGGCTTAAAATGGGCCGTATTTCGGTCCGTAATTACGCGCCGAAGTGCGCCAATTACGGGCCGAAAACGCCCATTCATTACGGTATTCACATTTCCCTCATATAGAACTTTTGGATTACGTGTCCTCTCCCGCCCGGCAAAGGGCCCGCCGGGCGGGGAGATAATTGACATGTCACTTTCTACCCGCGATACGCGCCGCAAAGCAGTGATTCTCTAGGGGCCGGCGAAGTGCGGCCCCCCCGCTCCCTCCCCCGCTCCCGCCCCGCCCCCGCCACACGGCGAAATTTGCGGGGCGTAATTACGCCCTGCAAATACACCGTGTGAACATGGCCTTATACTTGTATAATAAAATGTATCATACTAAGTTTATTCAGACATTCAGTTTTGATCCAATATATCTAGAAAGTAATAAAAAATGTGTATAGAAAATGTATGACTTGAGTAAGACCAATTCATTCCATTCACAATAACATCTACCCCATTGTATAATTTCCTAGAAAGTGAGTCACTTGGAGGTATTAATGACTTCATCAAGGTCATATTTTCCTGCCTGGGTCTTATCTACGTATATTCCTTATACTGATCCTATTATTTCTTGTCTCCCAGGTGTAATATATGAGCTCACTGAACACTGTTTATTAAATCAGACCACAGTCTCAAAAATCTATGGTATATTAAAGGAAAGATCACTACGACATATCTATAGATCTTTTATCTACGCAGCTAATGCCTAATGTATTTTACATCAGTATTCTTTGCAGAGGAGGGGATCGAATTGTAAGGATTTATACATGCCTGTATTTTATTGATATAAAGCTTTGATTAAATAGAATACTCCTTATAACTCTTACTTTTTTGCGCTTGTAAACTGACTAACAAACTGTGCACTACATGAGATATGGATTAATTTGAGGCACTTAACTACATTTTGACCCAGCTCTTTATCCTGTTCCTGCCCAGGCACAATTTTTTACTTTAGTACTTGCAGGTTTGAAAGCTATAATGCTTTCTCGCACTTGGTTGTTCACATTTTTTTTGCAATATATAAGGCTTTATGTGGTTTATACATTAGACTCTTTTAATATCAGATGGAATGACAGAAATAAAAAAAATCCTGTTTTTCTAGTTTTTTTTCTAATAGTAAAAAGATTTACTGAAATATGTTTTTAATTAGTGTTCCCCTGTTCATTACAGTAATTTTATATTGATGATATATTTTTTCATTTCATCAGGGCAGGGAGAAAATTATGGCTTAAAGCTGTCAACTTTTTTTTATTTTATTTAGTGTTTTTATTTTTTTATTTTATATATTGTGCCAAACAAAGGTCCAGATAAAGACCTGTGTAAGATATTTTTACATACCATTTTTTATTACTGAATTCCCCTGTAACTAAGGCTTACATATTAGCCATGGGAATGCAGCCAGCAGCACCAGCACAGGTTGGAATCTGTTAAGAACCAGCAGTTTCTGTAGTTACCTCACCCCGGCAATCACGTGACCACTAAGGACAGCAAGTAGGAAATTTTAAGATTGCCTCCTGATCTATACACACAAAGCTCAATGAATGGAACCTGACACATATGAAATCTGATTTACAGGCAGCATGGAATGAAGCAGGAGGAGCTGAGTAGATTGTTATGTAGTTAAGAAGGAAAAAAATGGAGAACTTTTTTCAGTTAAATCCTTGCTTATTCTGGGTTGAGCAGTCCAGTAGGTGGACTGATTAACAGACTTCCCTTTTCCAGTGTCTACTCAGAGATGTCTGTCAAACACTGATAAAACCTTATAGTGTATTCCTTAATCCAGAATAAGCAGAAATTTAAATGAAGAGATTACAAATTCTACTAAATCATTTATCATAAAACTGCATATCAATCTGCTCAGCCCCATTGCTCTATTAGATGCTGCTGGCAGATCAGATAGCATGTTCTATGTGACAGGATCCCCTAAACACGGTGGGGCAGATTTGTCAATAGTGTCTTACTTTTAGACAGTGTAAAAATAGACTAGACAGGCTTATAATGCGCCACATTTATCATAGTGTTGCTAGAACTGTCTAGTCTAAGTTTGCACCATCTTTAAGTTGGCTTACTTTTACGCCAGAATTTGGTCGCAGATTCGGGCGCATATTTTTGTCACATTTAAGCCACACCCCCTTTCCAGGAAACAACCCCCCTTTACGACGCCACGCCCCCCTTTTCCGGGCGAGACGCAGAAGCGTCTGAAACTGTCTAAAACACATAGTAAATGTGGTGAAAAGCTTGTTTTTGGCACAAATTGAGCCATAATTCTGGCGCAACTGCCTTGATAAATCTGCCCCTGTGTTTACAGTTATCCAAAAGGCAGAAATGTTAATAAACCATACCTGCCTTCTCTCTGGTGAGCCTGGCTGTCACTGGCACCCAGCTCTCCCGTCCTGCAGCTCCATAATCTCTGAGCAGCTGCAAACTCTGTGAGGATATTCTGAAGCACTGTTACAGAGTTATCTGCACAGCAGATACAGCAAATCTATACAGCAAATGTCAAAATGCTGTCCAAAAGCCGATGGCATTTTGAAACTACTGGACCATGGCAGGACTGCGTTTTTTTGGCACGGTATTGTGCAAAAAAACGTGGTCGTTTTTCAGATTCGGCATCGGCCCCGACTGCAAATCCAGGCAGGATCCTGCGGGATATACAACATGTTCCATATGCTGCAAGATTTTATTCGTGACAGTAAAAAATCTGTGGTGTGTATACTACAGCACATATTTTTTATTGCTGTCTTTGCAGCACAGGGTACTGTCAGATCTTCGGCCTACTGAATCCGCCTAACTTCCGACGGTATTTCTGTGCTGTGTAGACCTAGCCTTATAGTCAATGGGCGATCAGCACGTGGTTATTAATGAAAGCAAATTACTACCATGTGAAATATTTTTAAGAGTTTGACTTTTTTCATGGAAATATAAAGGTAAGTTTATGAGGAGCTAACTTTTACATCTATCTGAAGATTGCTTCAACACACGAAATAAAGTTAAAGGGAATGCGCTCACCGTGCAAGTCCGTGTACGGCTAAGATAGAATGAAATGTCCAGCACTGCCTCAGGCTCTCCTTCGCTCCGGATCCCGACCGCCAGCCACGGCCCACAGACACAAATTCAAAAAGAAAACAATGGGTCCAGCGATGGATAATCTTAAGCCATATATACTGAAGTAAAGGCACAAATAGGAGGGTACAGACAGGGATAAAGCACCCTTTGGTGCTTTATCCCTGTCTGTACCCTCCTATTTGTGCCTTTGCTTTAGTAAATATGGCTTAAGATTATCCATTGCTGGACCCATTGTTTTCCTTTTGAATTTGTATCTGAAGATTGGAAAGACATAAACAAAGGTTCACCCTTACTTGAGCACCTTTTCCATTTCTGTATTCCGAGCTTCGGATTTGTAAGATTAGACTAGAACTGCGGCTCTGTATTAAATGATCGCATCCTATTATTTTTAGGAAAATGCATGTTTTAAAAATTGAGCATTTTCTTATTAAAACTTATAGAATTATATTTCTTCTTTTATTGCAATTCTACACTAGTTTAATCTAGATGCAGCTTAAGAAATAAAACAGGAGGCCATAAGTCTATCTTGTCATTTACACCTTGGTATACATACCATAAGTCATAGAAATAAATATGAACAGGGCATTAAATTTCCATGTGTGACAGGGGCTGCAAATAAATGTCAAATCACATTGAACAGGGTCATGTCAGTGTGAGACATTATCTTTCCCATATATTTCATAGTATTTTTGTTGAGGAAATTTCATTTTTCATTGCATAATAGTGCATTTGGAATTATAAAAGGTACAACACCTGTTATGAATATGAAAAAAATTGTTCTACTCAGTTTAAGTTAATGACCCCTCGTTATTGCAACATCTGATTGCACAACTTTTTCTGGTAGTATAGAGATAATTTAGAAAAATGTAGCAAAATCTAATCACAGTAATATAAATGAAACAATAATACATATTGTTATGTAGCATTTTGAGTACTATGATATAAATTACTATAATACCAAGTTAAACTATTTTGTATAATAATGAAAGTATGTACCATTTTATTTCTATGTAAGTATCAGCTTTTCACAAAATTGTAGAACATTTATTTAGAACAGAAGGTTGATAGAAATGTAAGTGTTAAAAATTTGTTTTCAATGTAGTTCCCATCTTCAAAAAAGGTTCCAAGTCTTGCACAGGTAATTATAGACCAGTAATGTTTAACATCTGTTGTGGGAAAAATGTTTGAGGGGCTCATAAGGGAGTATATACAGGAGTATGTTGACAAACACAATATTATTAGTGATTGCCAGCATGGATTTACTAAGGACAGAAGCTGTCAGACCAATCTGATCTGTTTTTATGAAGAGGTGAGTAGAAGTCTGGATAGCGGGGCAGTTGTGGATATTGTGTTTTTAGACTTTGCAAAGGCGTTTGACACTGTCCTGCATAATCATTTGTTAGGTAAATTAGAATCCATTGGGTTAGAGATAACAGTGTGTAATTGGATTAAAAAACTGGCTGCTGGATCGTACTCAGAGAGTGGTGGTAAATGACTCCTACTCTGAGTGGTCCCCGGTTGTGAGTGGTGTGCCACAGGGCTCAGTATTGGGTCCTCTCTTATTTAATGTATTTATTAACAATATAGTGGAAGGGATCAATAGCACGGTTTCTATTTTTGCAGATGACACCAAGCTATGCAGGGTAGTGCAATCTATGGAAGATGCTCATAAATTGCAAGCAGACCTGGACACACTGAGTGCTTGGGCATCCACTTGGCAAATGGGGTTCAATGTGGATAAATGTAAGGTTCTGCATCTGGGTAGAAATAATATGTCCTAGGGGGAGAAAAACTTGGAGAATCGCTTGTTGAAAAAGATCTGGGCATCTTGTAGATCATAGACTACAGAACAGCATGCAATGTCAATCAGCTGCCTCTAGGGCAAGTAAGATATTGGTGTGTATTAAAAGAGGCATGGACTCGCGGGACAAGGATGTAATTCTACCACTGTATAAAGCATTGTTACGACCTCACTTGGAATATGCTGTTCAGTTCTGGGCCACAGTTTATAGAAGAGATGTAATGGAGCTAGAGAGAGTGCAAAGACGAGCAACCAAACTTATAAGAGGAATGGAGCATCTTAGTTATGAGGAGAGGTTAGTAGAATTGAACTTATTTAGTCTTACAACGCAATCCTTTACACTGTCCTGTTTGTAATATCTATGTGAATACTATGGATGGAATACCGCTGGATTATCCTATTTTCATGGGAGTTTGTGCATTGGATTTGAGCTGGGACTGGCAGCTCTCCGTGCGGGTTATCTGTCATACATCCAAACCGAGCTAGGACTTGCAAAAACTGAACTCCAAGCCGTGGATTGAAGAGTAAGGGATAAGCAGCATAAATTTTTTTGTTTGTATACCCAGAACAAAGTCAATCTTCATAAGCATAAATCATCAAGGCATGCATTTTTTCTAAAATACTTTATATATTCTTTCTCAGAGCTTATAACAAACTTTTTCAACATAGAATAAGCATAAAAACCTGAAGGTACATTGGCATGCGTAGTATATGCTAGAACCCAGAACAAAGTCAGCGGAGAGCAGATGGGTGTGACAGAAATCAACTAACATAGACAGATCCAAATAAGACCTTCAGACAGTGCAAGAAAAATGCACAGCACAGTCACAAATCATGGCCAAAATTTTAATGTTTTCACTAAAAAGACAAAAGGAAGTGCAGCCATATTATGTTCAATGGTGTAATTGTCACTAGATTTACTTTGGGTTAGATATACATATTTCCTGAATTTCAGCAATTTTTAATTTTATTGTTCAGGTTCACAAGAATCAAATATGTTTGTGAAAATCATATGTATCTGGAATTGTGAGACACTTTGTAGAAAAGCATGATAGTTGTATTATAAATCTCTGTTGTGGAGTGATTGAAAAAGTAGAGAAGCCTTTGCGGGGAGGTAACTGGGAGCACAAAGTAAGAATACGAGAAGCTTACTGGATAATGACATGCGATACCCGTTATCCCCTCGGGCTGAATAAACGTAACGATTTGCTGTACATCTATTAGCCAATTAACGTGTGACACAGTTCACATGACTCAAGCGAGATTTTAAGGATCATTGGGACAAATATGTGCGCTTATGTTTAATGTGCACATGTTTGTGATCCATGGTTAGCAGTGTTAGGGTTAACGTTGAGGCACGCCCAACATCATGTGACCCTATGATGTAGGTTGGTTTTTAAATGTCTTAGTGTGTATATAAGTGTGGTAAATGTATAGTATTTGTATGCTGTGAACAAGAATCCTGTTGGATTTGAAACGCGTTGGCGTTTAATGCTATTTGTATTGTCCTGAACATATTTAATAAACCTTGGATTTATCACCCGCTGGAGTTTCCTGTGTAGGATGGAGCTTTTGTGAAAATCAGCAAAAAAACAAAAAACAACCATAACCCCAATGTAATCTTTGGGAACATCTGGGAAAATTTTGGAGAACTACAAGGTTAGGTTTAGGCCTCGTTCACAAGGCTTATTTCTGGCATGGATTTCAGCCATATTGTGCGCTGTACTGCGCTGCAATACGGCTGAAATCCGTCCCAGGCATCACGGTAATCCACAGTTCTCATAGTTCTCTAGAACTATGGATTCCGTCTCTCCTGAGCCGGGAGAAAGTGACATGCACAGTATCCTGGCGGGATACGCGGCGTGGATAATGGCTGTCTGTGGGGACGGCGAGCTTCCCCCATCCCCCCGCGCCCGCCCACACGCTGTAATTGCGGGCGAAATCCGTCCCGCAATTACGGCATCAATAAGCCGTGTGAGCCTCGCCTTAGGGCATAGTTGCCAACTTTTGAAAGTGGAAAAGCAGGAGATTGATTGTTGGTGTGCCACGCCCCTTCAAAAGCCACACCCACTCCGGCTAACTGCATAACGGCTTTGGAAGAAAGCCAGGTAGATGCCCTTATAGCCAGGTAGAAGCCCCCCATAACCAGGTAGTGCCCCTTACAGGCAGGTAGATGCCCCCTTGTAGCCAGGTAGATGCCCCCTTGTAGCCAGGTAGATGCCCCCTCTGTAGCCAGGTAGATGTCCCCCTTTGTTAGCCAGGTAGTGCCCCCTTTGTTGCCAGGTGATGCCCCCATTTGTTAGCCAGGTAGTGCCCCCTTTGTTGCCAGGTGATGCCCCCATTTGTTAGCCAGGTGATGCCCCCATTTGTTAGCCAGGTAGTGCCCCCTTTATTGCCAGGTAGTTGCCCCCTTTATTGCCAGGTAGTGCCCCCCCGATTTTTTTTAGCCAGGTAGTGCCCCCTTTTAGCCAGTATGCCCTTTTTAGCCAGGTAGTGCCCCCATTGTTTGCCAGGTGATGCCCTCTTTGTTAGCCAGGTAGTGCCCCCTTTGTTGCCAGGTAGTGCGCTCTTTGTTAGCCAGGTAGTGCCCCCTTTGTTGCCAGGTAGTGCCCCCTTTGTTAGCCAGGTAGTGCCCCCTTTGTTGCCAGGTAGTGCCCCCATTTGTAGCCAGGTAGTGCCCCCTTTGTTAGCCAGGTAGATGCCCCCATTGTTGCCAGGTAGTGCCCCCTTTGTTGCCAGGTAGATGCCCCCTTTGTTGCCAGGTAGATGCCCCCTTTGTAGCCAGGTAGTGCCCCCTTGTAGCCAGGTAGATGCCCCCATTGTAGCCAGGTATTGCCCCCTTTGTTGCCAGGTAGTGCCCCCTTTGTTGCCAGGTAGTGCCCCCCTTATAGCTAATACAAATAAAATAATAAATTCCACTTACCTCACCAGGCTCCTGCAGCATGTCCAAGGCTGCCGACTGAGTACTCTCAGCGTCGCAGGGGAGTGAGTGCAGCCGCTCGTCACTCCCCCGGCGACGCTGATCTGTATGTACAGCGCACACCGGCCGGCGCTGTACATACAGGGATAGAAGGGAGGAGGGAGCGATCCCTCCTGCCTCCTCCCTGAACAGCGAGACTCTGGGCGGGTGAAGCGGCCGCTGCGGCCGCTTTACCTGCCTGTAGGAGCGGCCCGGGGGCGCCCGAGGAGCCCCCGCGCTACTCGGCCGCCGCGGCCATATAAAGACCCCCCCGCCGCTTCTGGGGGCGGGAGTTACGCCAACTCTGCCGGGAGGGCGGGGGGGGGACCCCAAATAGCGGGACCCCCCGTCAAAAGCGGGAGAGTTGGCATGTATGCCTTAGGGTTAGTCCAACCCTAATCCCCAGTTGTGGCTCAGATATGCCTAGATGTATTGTGGTGTTACTATGCAATTTGTAGGAATTTGGATGCTTTGTGTGCTTTCTAGAGGCCTGAAGACACATGCAGAATTGTTCCCTATTGACTTTAATGGAATTTGGGTTCAGGGCATCCTGGACCTGAATGTTTTCACAAATTAGGCTGAACTGCTCTTGAACCGCAAAGAGAACTATCGAACTAACACATATTGTCACTTTGTTACAGATAGAGCAGACTGACAAAATGGACATTTATCACCAGTTTTTTAAATCTAATTTAATAATAAAGAACACTATACCTATACTTCCTGTTATCAGTTGTAAATATGCAATTTGTAATATATTAATATGCAATCATTTTTAAGATGTTAGTCAAAATTCTCGATAGCAGTGAAAGACCTATGTGTAATTGGGTTTGAACAGTGCAGTACAGCATACCCATCCATAAACTCTTGTAAGCATTAGCAAAGGTATAACTTGAAGCTATAAATAAACTAAATAAGCTGCTGGTGACTAATTGTGCCCCCAACTATAAAACATTATTTATAGTACTACTCTTCTCATAGAGCTGGAACCCATTAGGGCCTACTTATGCGCAAGGTGCAAATGCAATTTATGTACAGTACTCCTATTGCCTCAACCATGTTACCAGGTAAATTAGGAGTTTTCATGTCTATTTCCCATTGCTACTGGATAATGGCTTGTTGTGTAATTTCCTCAAGGAATGACATACATAGAAATACAAAAGGAGCTGGTATATACCTTGCTTATATAACGTATTATAGCCAGTGGCTACTCTGGTTGTACAGCTGGTATGAAAAAATAATAATTGAGGTATTCTTTCAGTTAACATTAAAATGGCATCACATCAGCTGTAATTGAACCAAATATTCTATAAACTAAGGGCCACATGTATGAAAACTGTCTAGGTCTAAAACTCACTTTGTTGTCCATAGCAACCAATCAGAGCGCCCTTATCATTTTTCCAGAGCCCTATATGAAATGAAAGAGCTGCTCTGATTTGTTTTTATGGGCAACTGTCAGGGCTAGGATGTACTCAGACTGCAGGGATCAACAGGCTGCAGCAGCTAATTTGCAACCCCACCCTGATACACTTGCTGCTGGCAGCTCTGTGAGTGACAGACGCCCAGCCACTCCGGACAGGGGGCGTGTCGCACCAGCCAATGGGAGGACCCGGAGGCCACTCCAATCAGCTACAGGGGCAGTATCTGGGAAACACATTTAAACTCCCTGCAAGCTGAGTGCTGCGCCTGTGAAATTTCCTGGCTGCCTTGCTTTCCTGTGATTTGTATTGTGCTGTTTACTTGTTGTACCTGACCTCGACTAGTTTACTTACCGTGGCTTGTCTTCTGAATTTGTACCTCGCTCCCGTTTGGCTTTTGACCCTGGCTTGTGTACGTTTATCCCTCTTTTCTGCTTTGTGGCTTTGGCGTTCCCGTTTTGGTATTGACCCGGACTGTCTGACTGACTATTCTTCCTCCTGACGGCCCCCGCACTCTAGCAGTGCAGGGACTGTCACCCAGTTGCTGTCTGCCGCCTAGGGCAGCACGTCAAGTAGGCAGGGACAGTGGGACTGGGTTCCAGTCAGGGCTCACTGTACCTCCCTTGACGTGACAGCAACCAAGTGAGTTTTAGACCTAGAACGTTTTCATAAATGTGACCCTAAATGTCTGAAATGTATATTTATTCCTAAGTGCTTTGACTTCAATATTCCCATTATCATTTTTCTATTAAATTGTATACATGGTTAGTTCAGTAACCTGATTTCTTTCTTTTTAGCTATCCTCACCTCACAATTGGAATTTTGGATATGTTTGGCTTTGAGGACTTTCAGAGGAATTCATACGAACAGGTTGGTTTGTTTAGATATTCAAAAATGATATGCGAGTATTTTTCATTCATTTCATTTGTTTCAAAAAAAAAAAAATATGATGTCTGGACTGATATATTTAGAAAAAGACAAAATAAAAAGAATTACAGTAAATAATACATCTTCTGTGCGAGCAGATATATTGCCATTTTGGCAGTTTGTCAGAATTAGGGTAAGTTCACACGGCTTATTTTGGGGTGTATTTCGCCACGTATTTGGAGCGTACTGCTCTCTAATACAAGCAAAATGCGCGCCAATCATTACGGTAATCCACAGTTCTCATAGGGAACTATGGATTACGCCTCCTCTCCCCGGGCGTACAATACGACCGTATTGTACGCCCGGGGAAATAATTGACATGTCATTTATTTGCGCCGCTTTCGCGCCGCGAGTAATGCATGTCTATGGGGCCAGCGAGTTTTATAAGTGTAGCCCCAGTATATGTAAAGAGAAATGTTATCAGAAGAATTCCCCGCAACTGCATGTAACAGTGAAATCATATTGTTGTCACACAGGATGCTTTTAAAAGCCATTCGTATTTAAAGGGCTTTTCATCTCCAATTTGTTGGTCTACATGGTACATGTTACCCTGCTGATCTTCGTTTACTACATTGTGCCAATAACATGTCGTCTTGACACACATGTCTTGGTGATTAGGAAAAGACATCATTACTGCATTGTTGTACATAGAGAGAACTGTGAGATTGTTAGGTATATACAGCTACACATGTAGTAGAGTTTAACTTCATTGCGATATGATATCTGCTCTTATCCCAAAAACAAAATTTAAAAAATAATTGAAAAGCTTTGAAAAATTTGAGATATTATTCTGTGCTCTGGTGTTGTGGTGTGTTGTCTGTCAAGTTTAGCTGTGCTACATCTGTAAATTGAAAAAAAAAAAATCCTGATTAAAAAAGCCAGCTGGGAAAGGCATGACTTGACCTTGCCTAAATTGTATTTCAACTCTGTTATCAGCATAGAAACATAACAGCTTTGATCTCAACATCCAAGTGATTTGAGAGAGCCTGGCTGCTAAGATACTTTGCCCAGTAGCCACAGTTTAAAATGCTGAGAGTGCAAAAGAGACAAAGAAGCTTGGTAGTATTCAAAGCACACTTCCCTGTCTCTTACTGCCAAATCAGTTAGATTTTTGTAAAAGAAAAAAAAAACAGTTAGGTTCAGAATATCTCTAGGCTATATGTTCCATAGATTTTTTGCTACAAATCAGAAGTAAACCAGCTGCACATTTATGGCAAAATTCTAGATTTTGTCACAAACTTTTTGCAAATTTCATTCTTTTTTATTACGACAAAGGAGATCTGTGGTGAAAACACATATCCATAACAGAATTAACTAATTGTGGATCTGAAAATCTGTACTATACCTTAAAATCTAAGTGGATATTTTTTCTGCTACATGTACTTTAGGTTTTCAGTATGTATTTAAAAATCAGCCACCTATCTTCTTCAGAGCTAGAGTAAATCTATGTATTTTATGTAAGCTTTATATTATTTTACACTGAATATTTTATATCAGTTTTGTTTGAACCTTAGTTTTACTCACTGATTTCATTAATTCCAGCAAAATTTATGTGCCTGGGGGACTTAATAATAGCTTAAATTTCTGCAGTCTAGAAGGGCAGAATCTACATAGAATATGCATGGACAGTACTTGGTTTGTTAAGGTTTCACTTGCATGAAATGCAATAATAAAAACTAGAAATAGGTAGGGTCCTGGCTTAGCATTTCTGGTGTACATTAATGGCTTGTTCCCAAGGCAAGGTTTTCAGTCGGATTTACAGACGGTTTTGAAAACCGTCCGTAAACCGACTGTCGACCTTTTACATTAAGTTAAATGGAAAATCTGTGCAGCAGTCCCCACTGCATGGATTTTCCAGGACGGTTTTTCACACCACCGGCGTTCAGAAAAACTTAGAACATGAACATGTGGGTGTGAAGGGGGACAGCATGAATGAGTGCCAAAAAAAGACCAAATACCGGTCGGGATTTCCTGACTGGTATTTGGTCTCTGCCGCATAAATGCAGCCTTAGGTAGTTACTGTTAACTTTGAGTTTGGTTTTATTCAGACTCTATTGTGTGTATCCTTTTCTCACAGCCAAAGGATAGTAGAAGACGGCTGGTAATATTTAAGGCAAAATAAAAGAGAATGTTATTATGTTTTGTTTCCATTCTCAATGTCAGATAATTTATTATTGTAACATTGTAACATATTATGTGTCCCTGTAATACTTACAATACATTTTACTTGCATTACAGCTATGCATTAATCTGACCAACGAAAAAATCCACCAGTATATCAACGAAGTGCTTTTTCTACAAGAACAAACTGAATGTGAACAAGAGGGAGTTTCCATGGAAACCATGTATTGCCCTGGAAACCATACAACAGTGCTAGATTTTTTCTTCCAGGTACTCCACAGTTTTGTAAAACTCACTTCCTTATTATATACACCGGTATTTCGCCTGTATGTGAAGGTTTTATGTGTATTAAATTACCACAAAATGAAGTATTTACAGGAAACTCTTCATATAAAGTGTATTACTGTTATTTCTTGAAATGAATAATATTGTAAAATGTCAGAAAAAAGTAAAATTGCTTATTAGATAGATAGACAGATAGATGCAGTCATCACATAAACATAATGCAACATTCTGTAATGCAGCAGTGTGTACTGAGCGTGCTCCTTCCTTCTTTACTATACTAACTAGGGAATTGCAGACTGAGAGCAGTAGTCTCAGCATTTGAGAAGTTTACACCCACAACATTCTAATAAACATGTTCATATTGGCAAAACTATATGGCATACTATGTGGTTGAAAATAATGGAATGAATTGTGACTACCAGCTAGTGGGCTGTGGGTGACGATTCTAAGGGTACACTGTAGTTGCAAATTATAGAGAAATACATGAAAGCACTGACTTGAAATAAGGGTTAATTGTCAATGGTAATTATAGGGATATCTGTAGAGGGACCAGGGCTGTCATCTGTAATTTTGAGGCGCCATACAGCCGAAGCATCTGGGCCCCCACCCGTTATTAGTTCCTATATTGCACCATGTCAGCAAGCCCCTTTTTGATCAGGGCCCCTGACAGAAGTACTGCCCTGCTGCCATCTTGTGGCATCAGAGACTAATTTAAATGAAAATCTATGGATCAATGCCTACTAAAGTGTCTTACCTAACCCTTCCTCTTGGCTAAATATATCTTTAAAAATATAAAAAAAAAAATATAATAAAAATATATATATATATATATATATATATATATTGCACAGTAGAAGAATATAGCTGCACTCACAGATTACTATTCCTATAAATTTTATTCAACGTTTTAAAAGCATCACATGGGCACACAAATGGAAGAGCAGAGAAAGACACCGCCACAGCCGGTGAACATTTATTTAAATGAACTAAATTAGACCATCTCTTAAATTTCGAATGCACGTGTCCAACTGTGCAAAAACAGTACTTTTTGCACAACTTGCTGATCTCTAACAAGGAGCCTTATGGCAAAATACACAGTAAGTGTTTGATCCCTGAATCGCCCAATAAATTTAGGGAATCAATTTTAAATTGGGGTTTAAACAGTTCCCTTCATCATCCTGTTCCCATTTTGATGTCTTGAGACCAAGACAACACCTAATTGATCAACACTACCTTGCCATTGTAAAGCTTCAAGCAGGATGCTCTCAGACGGTCATCAGTGTGTGATGTAGCTAAAGGACGTCCCCTTCTTTGCCTTTCTGTGACTCTTCCATTTTCTCTGTTTCTCTATTACAACCTGCTGATGACACTCTGTGATGATCTAAACTTAGCGGCCACCTCCATCTGAGAACATCCCAATGGCGAATTACTGTTGATAAATTGTAAGGTGTTGCCTTGGTCCCATGATGTCAAAACGTGAACAGCATGATGAGTAGGACTGTTTAAATCTCAATTCAAATGGATCCTCAAATATATTGGGTGATTCAGGGATCAAACACCTGTTGGAAATTTGCCATTAAGCTCCTTGTTAGAGATCAGCAAATTGTGCAAAAAGTACTGAAAATTAAACAGTTGGACATGTGCATTCTACATAAAAGGTATTGTCATTTAGTTCATTTAAACAATTCAAGAAATTTTATGTTCATGCTGGAATTTCACCCAAAAGCCAAATATCCCTAATTTTTGTGAGTAGTGCATATTGCTGGGTACAGGCTTTGGGAATTAATCAAACTCCTTTCTCCTCTGACAGCTGACCATACAGCTTCTTTTTAGTTTTTAATCCAGTTTTAAAATTCTTACAAGCAGATATAGTAGAAGAGTGAAGAAAAATACCTTTTTCAGACTAATTGAGTATATTTGATGGTGAGCTTTCGAGAGTACTAGCTCCCTTCTTCAGACATGGTGTTATACAAGAACTGAAAATTTACAGACTTTTTATACACAAAAGACATGGACCTTCAAATGATCTAAGAATTCTTAAAAATAACAAAATGCAATATAAGCAGAGAAGTCATTTACAACAGGTCAAGAAATCACCTATCTGGAAACTTGTGAGGCGTCTTATCTCGTAGCCATCAGGTGTAATTTGTGGCTCCCACATTTCACACATAGTTTGACATAAAGCTGGCATGAATATTTAGCCCATTTTGCAGAGTCTGAAATTTTTGCATTAATTTAAATTCCCATTCCTTTCTCTCCCTCTGCGTCTTAAAGTGTCCCATTATGCCAGCTTTATGTCAAACTATGTGTGAACTGTGGGAGCCACAAATTACACCTGATGGCTACGAGATAAGACGCCTCACAAGTTTCCAGATAGTTGATTTCTTGACCTGTTGTAAATGACTTCTCTGCTTATATTGCATTTTGTTATTTTTAAGAATTCTAAGATCATTTGAAGGTCCATGTCTTTTGAGCATAAAAAGTCAGTAAATTTTCAGTTCTTGTATAACACCATGTCTGAAGAAGGGAGCTAGTACTCTCGAAAGCTCACCATCAAATATACTCAGTTAGCCTGAAAAAGGTATCGCCTGATTTCTTCACTCTTCTACTACTTTCTATGGCTAACACAGTACAACATTATACTACTTACAAACAGATATATAATACATCTTCTCAGCTATACTACCATGTTACTGCAGAGGCTCTGGTCCTACCCAGAAAAGCAAAAAGCTATTTCTTTTGACTGATCTGCAGTAGACAGAGGATCACTAGGCAGTAAAAATTATGTGGAGGAGATACTGGGCAACCAGGACTAGGTTTTGTTAGGTGGAAATGCACATTAATCTTTACTCTGAACATTAGATAGTGCTGTACTATGTAACTAAATGTCAGCACTTAACTGTAGCAAATTTGTAACTACTAAAAATACAATTTGTTTAAGAATTTTCATTTTATTTAAATAAAAATGTAATTTTATTTTAATAAATATTTTTCATGGCATAATCCCTCTAAACTACAGCCCATTTGTATTAATAAAAAGCCCAAGATCCTGTTTATTGATGTAAACAAAAAGAAAATTAATAGGGTTGTCTAAGCACAAAATTGATAGCACAATGTTAGGATATGCCATAATATGTCCAGTAGGTGTGAGTATAAGCACTGTAAAATTTGCCTACTGCTAGCAATGACAGTGAAAAAAACATTGTAAAACAAAGTCTCCTCTTGACTCCATTGTTTTCTCCAGAGGTTACATGGTTGTCTATGACTATAACAAGGAAAAAAGTCAAGCAGAAAGAAAAAGTGATTTGGAGGTCACAGTGGTCAGACGCCACAATTGGGAATTAATGATATTTTCTAGTGACATAATATTTGTTTAAAAACAACCTTTTAAGGATTATGTGGATTTTTTCTGGTTCCTTGGGTGCTTTTACATTTATGTCAAAGTGACATGTGAATACTAGATAATACTGGTAGACATGAACAGTGAGCTTTTATTGACTGAATGAAAGCTAGTGATATACAGTTATGATACAAAAATAATATGAACTATCATAATATAGAAGGATGTGATAAGAATAGCATGTGAGAACCTCTGATCTCATTGTTAGTTCAATAACATTGCTATACTGGAGACAAATCTCAACAATTCCGCTCTCTTTGATCATCTATGAAAGCATGTTACTAAGGATGAACAGACAATAAACTATCTGTTACAAGAAATTACAATATATAATGTAATAGAGGGGATTTTTTTGTATTCGTCAATACGAGATAGTCCTGGCTCTTATATGTACTTATGTACTGTGATAAAATAATAAAAAAGGTACCAAACATAGCAAAAGTCTTATTGTTTCTCTTATGCATGATGGTCATCGCAAGTCCTTAAATGGTTAATACAAATTATTGATCATCAATTTAGTATGAAAATCTGTTACAAGTACTGTAAGTCTTGTTTTCTGACATTCTAAATGTTCTAGATTTAGTGGTGATGTATAGTCTTACTAAAGATTCATCATAGCATAAAAATTAGAAAAAAAATAATTTACAAATCTTGTGTAGCTTTAGATAATTTGTACAAATTAGTACAGTTTCAGAGAAAATTAATTGCATACATTTAAAGTCTTTTGTAATAAAAAAAATAGTCCCATGTGCATATGCCAATTGATGTCACATGTTTCTTCCAACTATGGTTTTTGTAGTTCTAAAAATTGTGCAGATAAAAGCATTAAATGAGTGTGACATTTTTTGGACCAAACTTCTTCTAGATGGACTAAATACAGATCTGAGCATATGTAATTTATGAAAATGTGTAAGAGCTATCTTGGTAGTAAAATGTAATATACTGGCTTTGTAGGGTAGGATGCTCTGTCTATTACAACACACTATGGGCTACATGTATGGAAACTGTTAAGGTCTAAACCTCACCTTTTTACCCATAGTAACCTATGGGCAAAAAAGGGAGCTTTAGATCTAAACAGTTTTCATACATGTGGCCCTATGACTTATACCTCGAGGAATAATTTTATTAGGTACTCGGAAATTTTATATTCCTAGTACACTGTGTGTAAATGATGCAATTCTGATAAAATCTGGCTACAGATAAAGACTTTTTTAATAGATGTGTCACATTGTGTAGTTTCTCCATCTTTGATTTTTATATTCAGTCTTGAAATTGGTATAGTCTATTTTTCAGTCCAGGGCTAGCTGTGGGTAGCTTTCAGGTCAAACACCCCAATTTGTTGGCTATTCTGCTTTGTCTAGGTTGTTTAGGGGAATAGAGAGAGGAGTAAAAAATAATCTTTTGGAAAAAAACAATAGCTACAATTTTGTTCTAGACTTGGTATCCCCAGTGCGATTCACAATTTATAGAATCAATATCTATTCACTTTATTGCTGTTCGTTTTATTATGTGGTCTGTGACTATTAAACAATTGTGCAAATGATACTGATAAGATATTTACCTCTAAAACCATTTTTGTATTGCTCCAATGCATTTAAAATAAAAAATAATTTTGCAGTTAGTCATAACACATTGTGGGCCACATTTAATAATTCTGTGTAGCACTTAGTGTAAACTTAGACTAGACAGACTAAAAATGCTACAGATTTATCACTATGGCACATGCTGTATGATAAATCTGGTGCAAGTATAGACCCTTTTGTCTTGCTTTATACCACTTACTGTCTAAACACACAATGGGGCAGATTTATTATGGTAAGCACACCAGAATACTTGCACAATTTGTGCCAGCATAATAGTGTCCATGCTTTACACCACATTTATTGTGTGTTTTAGACAGTTTCTAGACACTTCTGGGCATCACCCAACAAAAGGGAGGGACCTCAGTAAATGGGTATGGCTTTGAAAGGGCACGGTTTAGGATGTCGCAATTAGTGGCATAAAGTAAGCCAATTAATATGAGGTGTAAACTTAGACTAGCCAGCCTAAACCTATGCCAGATTTGTGAACACTGTGATAAGTATGGGAAATTCTAAAACGGTCTCTTCTAGGTATACACTGTCTGATTATTAGACAGTATTGATACATGTTCCTCAGTGTGTCATTGCCATATTTATATGTGACACAAGGAATCTATTTATGTATGTACTTAATATAAATCTTTAAGCACTTTCAATATGTTATTGAATAACATTTTACAATTCTGTTATATACACAGCAGTAGATTTTGTTATTTTAGGCTTATTTTATAAAGTATGGTGTTATGTTATAATAATAAACCTAAACAAAATTGTGTTTGTTTTTCAGAAGCCATTAGGTTTTCTGTCTATTCTAGATGAAGAAAGTCAGTCTATTCATCCTATGGAACAAAGCCTTTCCAAACGTCTTCAGTCACTCCTGGAGACATCAAATTCAAATACTGTGTATACATCAGCAAAAGATGGAAATGGCAATGTCACATCCAAGGAACAAGGTCCTGTCTTCACAATTATGCATTATGCTGGAAGGGTAAGCAGCATCTATTGAGTAGACATCTTCATGCACTGTGGCTGAAAACATTTCATCATTGAGCACACTGCTTTGTTCTACCTTCTCCTTACAGTGCTTTTGGTAATGCAATACAAATCTATATTTCAGCAGTACAAATCTTTTAGTCATTGCTAGATTTATTAATGGGTGCCACTGTTTTAAAATATTAATTTTCCTTTTCAACATTTTATTAAGATTTTCTATTATAAATTTAATAACCTATTTCTTATATGATCTTTCTGATATGTGAGGGGAAGAATGAGATAATTAACTGTTTGGTTGACATTCAATGGTTCTTTTATAGCCTGGCACACTGTATTCTAAATCTGCTCTGACCTGTCATTTGTATAGAAGCTTTGTGATCTGCCAAGGCATATATATACCATATCTCCATAATGATGGTGCTAACACAACATGTCTAGAGTTTATTTATGTGTGTAATAAGTGTCATGGTTTGCCGGCTGAACCAATGCTTGCTGAATAGCACATGGTATTTGTCGCAAATTACTAGTCTTCACTTCAAGTAAGGATACCTTTATGCCTTAATGTATTCATCTGACCCTGCTTTTAAGAGCGATATCCCATAAAGAGTGTGAATAACAAATGGAGAATTTTCAATGAAAATTGTCTGTGATTGCAGTCGAATGTGCTCTTGCCATTTGCAACAGCACAAAATCAGCAAATTTGGGAGCAGGCATAAAATCGAGAACATTGAAAAAAATAAAATTAGGATTTTCTATTTTTTATTATTATCTGGACAGAGGAGTGATATGTAAAAAGGAATTACAATAACAGTATTACAAAAACAGTGTTATGATGTAACGCCAGCTCTTTCAGCAATGTAAAGCAACTTTGGATTTTGCCCTTCTGTCAAGATGTGAAAAAACTCCCAATGTTCAGTATTTCTAACATTAGTTCACACTCCATTTAGACACTATGGGCCACATGTATAAGCCTATTTAAGTCTAAAACTCCCTTTTTTTGCCCATAGGTTACTATGGGCAAAAGAGTGAGTTTTAGACCTAAACAGTTTCATACATGTGGCCCTATGTTTAGCACATAGGGCCACATGTATGAAAATTGTCTAGATCTAAAACTCACTTTGTTGCCTATAGCATCCAATCAGAGCTCCCCTTTCATTTTTCCAGAACACTATATGAAATGAGAGGGGAGCTCTGATTGGTTGATATGGACAACAAAGCCAGTTTTAGACCTAGACAGTTTTCATACATGTGGCCCATAGTTTCATAGTTTGTAAGGCTGAAAAAAGATGAATGTCCATCCAGTTCAGCCTGTTGTGCTACAGTGTTTATCCAAAGGAAGGCAAAACCCCAATGAGGTAGAAGCCAGTTGTCCTCAATTTAGGGGAAAAAATCCTTTCTGACTCAAATCTGGTGATCAGAAAAAATCCTTCTCCAGAATCCTAGTCACTATAACTTGTTCTATTATTACACTCTAGAAATGCATCCAGACACTTTCTGAGTTCCCCATGACAAGTTCCTCTGGCAGAGAGTTCCACAGTCTCACTGCTCTTGCAGTAAAACATCTCTTTCTATGTCTATGTAAAAACCTTCTTTCTTTAAGATGTAGCGGATGCCCCCTTGTTCTGGATACAGTCCTAGGCATAAATAGATCTTGGGAAATATCTCTATTTTGATCCCTGACATATGTATATGTATTTATTAGGTCCACCCCTTTTTCTCCTAATGTATATAGGAAAATCCTCCTAATGTATATATCTAATCTGTCTATTGACTTCCATAAGGCAGACATATGCCAAATGGACACTGTGGCTGGTTTTGCTCATATAGATCGGCATGGTGAAACTGAGTGGCATGTGGTGGGAGTCAGTTTCATGGGGAGTAGGATGTTCTGCTTGGAGAGACAGCACTGCTGTTCCTATTCCGTCCCAGGTTGAAAGTGCTGCAGTTCTGAGCAATGCCGCCACTCTGAAAAATGGCTAGTGCCTTTATCACACATGTGGCTGTGGTAGGGACACCACCAGGCTCTTAATGATGTAACCAGTGACCTGACTAGCATGGTATCCATTTAAAAGAAGGCAAAGGGGATATAAAAGCACCCAATGTTCTCTAAGAGAGAGAATGTGACATAAGCCACATGTTAGGCCAACATTCCCCATGAAAAGGGATAACAATTTGCACAGGGGGCATAGAAACTGTGCCTTAGAAGAAAGAAGTTGAAGTGTAATAGGAAAGGGAGTTTCTCTCCCATGTGCAAGCTACAATTGAGGGGAGGTCTTCGTTTGGGGACAAGAAATGATGATTATCAAAGCCATGATGATCAAGCAACAGTAAACAAAGAGCAGCCAAGACAGTGCAGGCAAAGAAGTATTCTCCCTCCTGCAGGAGTTCTACTGAGAAGACTGAGCTCTAATGTAGAAGAAGGTTGCCAATGTGACTGCTCCATGACCAGGTAATCATTGGTAGGCTGCCCCTGAGAAAGAGAGGCTATGTTGTTCAGAAGTGCATAAGAAAGGCTACAGACACTGAAGCTGGAAGTGGTGCTTGTCAGTGTTTGAGACCTGTATAACGATTAAAGAATGGTAAACATTTTCAACATCAAGAATCAGCAGGAAAAGTTAACTTACAGACCCTGATTTGCAGGGGATAAGAGAGAGAACCTTCGTCTGTAGGGGGATAGGAAGCAGCTGGAAAGGGGGTTAGTGCCATTGACCCTAAATATAGTCTACTCCCTGGGCCATACATCAGCCCCTGGAAGTTATCGGGAGGCTCATAGGGGCTGTGAAAATGCCCCTGAATTAGGGAGGTTCCCCTTGAGAAAAATTGGCTGTAAATAAATTGTTGATGAATACTATTTGGTCAAAGGTCAACATGTATTGGACATTTTAGACTGTAATGCATAAGTACTGTATTCTTGCAACTCCATTATATGTGCAGAAAAGTTTTATGCACAGAAAAGTGCATTTTTGTATTCTATGTCTGAATGCCATCATTTCAACACCTTCCTAAACCTATCTCTTTATCATGCTTTAAACAATAACAGATGCTTGCAATCACATATGCATACAGCTGCATAAATCTAGAGCATTTGTTTAAATGCCCTTACCAGTTATAATGCCCAAATGTAGTGTGGACCTAGCCTAATTTATATCTGTGTATGAAGAACATGGTCAGCAGTGCATCACTGTATGGTACCCCTAATGATTTATATCTGTGTTCATCATCACAAATTTGCCTAATATAATAGGTAAACAAGATGACAACCCTTATTGAAGCAATGGCGGCATTGATCTTTGTTGTTACTCAGCTTTCATAAACCTACATTAATAGCAATCAGTTAATATTGCTTTAACAACTTAGAAAAAAAGGAACTGTAAGACTTACATTTGTCTATAAAGAAAAAAGTATAAAATGTAAGTCACTAAACGTGAAAATCAGTTATTGTAACTACTTGTGACTTGTATTCCCATTAGTCTTGTTTATTACTTATTTTCCAGATTTGTGGGTACATTTGCATTTGTATGGCCTCTCAACATACATTTTCCTTCATTTCCCTGTGAGAGTAGATCTTTTTACATCACATATTTGAAAAAGTGGATTTGTATTATATTAAAGCATTTACTACTTTTGCAGTCCGTAACAGTTTTATCTTTAGAGGTTACCAATGCTATCAAGTAGATTTGTGTGTTGCTTCTGATCAAGGCTAGTGGAGGTTTATAACACTGAACTTTATTTTTATGTATCATAGGCAAACAACCTTTATATAAATTGATAGAAAACAGAATGATTGTAGTGGACAATAAGGTTATTTTTGTTTCACGGTACAGATTTCATTTTTCCATAGTAGTTGATGCTTAGTTATGACTATATTCTATGGGCTACAAGGCCAGTTTTTTATATTGCATAATGGATGAAGAATGTGTTTTGAATTGGAACCCCATGAATCTTGGTAGAACTCATTGACTTAAAAAGGGGGCCAGCCAGGTTATTTTTTATGGTAACAACAGTGATACAGATTATGCTATTCTTGGCAAGAAGAACAAATCTGTTACTAACATAAAGTGAAATATGGTAATGTGGAGCTTACTTCTGCATCTGACCATAAAAAATACAAAAACAAAAATATGCTACATTTTCCATTGATGCCTTTACAATTTAATTATGCTAATAAATTAAATGTTCTGAGAATTCCTTGTAAGATATTTGTGGGAAATTATTTTCCTATTTGAAGACACTATAGGAATAGGGTCATGAGTAGCTTTTACTTTAGTTTTACTTTAACTTTCCGGAAATAATTACCAGCAAATGTCTGGCTTCAGGGATATTTTTTTTTCTTTTGCAAGCACTGTTAATTAATATTTCTTGGACCCTTGTGACAATCACATGGTACATTCCAGTCTCGTGTTGTTCAACCTTGTCTTTGTCTTTGCCTTGCAGCTTAGTTATTTTTAAGTATTTCTTAGAATACACTGGAGGGATTGGTCAACAACATGCTATGAGGGTAATGCCAAAGCTAAATGAAAAATGATGTTATCGTAGCCATGTGTTTAGGAAATGCAGAAACTATTTATTATAGCAACCTTTGAATATCTTTAAAGAAAAATTCCACCTTAATAAAATGGTACGTGCGAAAAATGAGAAATGTCTACAGTAAAAACCATTTGTTTTTATGTTGCTTATATAGCACCAACAAGTTCCACAGTACTGTATAGAGATTGTCATCATATACACTATTGGTCAAAAGTGTTTGAATACCTCAATTTTCCCAGTTTTTATTGATATTTACACCAATTAATGTCTCAAATGTACCTTAAAAGAAAAGAAGAAAGCAAGTTAAGATAAATAAAAACTAAGTCTACATTTGTGACCCCTCAAAATAGCCACCTCTAGTTGATATAACAGCTTTATACAATTGAGGCAACAACTTCAGGTATTGTTCTAATATTTCTTCACAACATTGTTGCAGAAGTTCCCACAAATGTGTTTCACTTGTAGGTTGCTTTGTTTTCACTATTTTATTTAGTTCATCCTAAACAAGCTCCATGGGGTTTAAGTCTGAAAACTGTGCAAGCTATTCCATTCTTTGAAGCCTACCAGCTTCTTCTTTTCTTGGGCAGTTGTTTTGACATAACCTAGAAGTATGTTTTAGATCATTGTCTTGCTGTAATATGAGCCAATGACTAACTAGTTGTAGGCCAGAGGTTATTGTATGGCTCATCAAAATGCCATCGTAACTCTTTTTGGCCAATGTGCCAGTCGCCTCGTCAAGTTATCAACTCTGGATCTAGCAAAAGAAAACTATATCATCAAGCCTTCACCTCCATGTTTGACAGCTGGTGTCATACATTGAGGAACAATCCTATCACCTACTCAATGATGTCCAAAAACCCTTCAGGATGTATCAGAGACGTTTAAATTTTATTCATTAGTCCATAAGACCTCCTTCCATTTTACAGTAGTTCACTGAAGGTGCTTATGGGTCCAGCCAAGTCTTTTTATTATTTTCCATCTTAGCAGTGCCTTTCTTACTGATACTTGACCTGTCAAACCCAAAGATAGAAGTCTTCTCTTCGCAGTTGAAATAGAAAGCTTTGCTTGAAGATTTTGAGCTTTGAGGTGCCAAGCACGCAAACTGTTGACTTTTAGAAACTTGTCATCTGATTTTGTAGTGGCCTTTGGTCTGCCAGGACTCTTCCTATCAGATTTTCCTTTTTTAAGTGCCTTTGATAGTGTAGGAAACTGTACTCATTGCCACCTTGGCTTTCTTGGCAATTTTGCTGTAGGGCAGACATAACCTTCTATGGGTTATAATGGTCTGTCTTCTTTTGTTAATTGTCTTTTTCTTGCTATTTTCATAATAATTTGCTCTGTCCTAAAGAGCAAAACTGTCCACATCCAGTCCTAGAGGGTGTTGTAATGCAGTCTGTTCCAACACTGGTTATATAGAATCAAAGACTTTGAAACTAATCTCCAAAAGTTCAAACATCTGTATGAATAGTCTGCATCCAATTTTAAACAATGGTTTCCTTTCTGTGCTGCGTAATGGCTGTCCTTAAAAGTTCCCTGAATAGAACCCTTTGGTTGAAATCCGAAATTCAAACTGTAGTTGCATTCTAAGTAAAAAAATATATATTTTTAGGTTTTTCATTTACTTTTGAACCATTTGACATTATTTGCTGTACTAGATCTGTGCTAATGTAAAAAATAACTGGAACAATCAAGGTGTTCTAAAGATTTTGACCAGTAGTGTATATCAGTCCCCGTCTCCAATGTGGCATATATCCCGATTCAGGGATTAATTTTGTGCTAACCTATGAATAAGTGTTTGGAGTGTAGGAATACCCAAGGAAAAACTCTAGCAACAAAGGGAAAAAATACAAACTTCATGTAGATGTTGTCTGTGGCTGGGTTTAGATCCAGGACCCTAGTATTGCAAACCACTAAGTTACTGTGTGCCATGCAACTACTTTAAAGGGAATTTGCCAGGACGCCAGTTACCTACCTCTTATCAGCACGGGAGCAGAATATATGCAAATCATGCTGAGTCATGAAGCTGCAGGGGAGAGAGGGAGGGGGTGAGTGAGGAGTGAGGAATCCAAGGGAGCGTCTCAAAACTTAACTGAAATAATAACAGTACAAGAGTGGATACTGAATACAGCAAGACACAGTCTCAGACTGCACTTTCTACCCGGTGCCTTAAAAGCTCATTCATTTTGCCTGTCTTCAGATAAGAAGTGTTTCACGCAAGCGCGGCCTGTCAGCTCCTGGGTCGTGTCTAGTGGAAGCTTTGAGGTAACTAAGGGGGATTGAGAAATGCTGTAGCTCTCAGAGTTTTCACTTTTTGTAATCACATATATTTAGAAAAGTGATTAAATACCCATTTTGGAGGTTCCCACGTCAACATTACATGGTGGAAAAACCCCTTTAATATTTGTAAAATAAAAACTTAGGTCCTATGCTTTTGTGTCAGATGCACAAAGTGGATATGTATACCCCATAGAAGTCTGTGGCCCAGCCACTGTATCCATCAGGATAAACATCTCAGATGGAATTTTAAAATGGAATTTTCCATTAAAATTTTCCAAGTTACATTGGTCACAGGCATTGGATTTTTGTCGGAAGATTGAACAGATTTAAACAGGATTTATCAACAGTTTAATGTATTAAGATCCTAGCAGACAGTCCCTTGATATCTGCTTCTTGGAAAAGTAAAGCTATGACTAGTTGGATCATATTAATGTTTCTGATAGTCTTTATATGATATGCAAGGTCAGTGGGGAAACTGCTTGCTAGAAGGATTAGTAGCACCACTGTCATGGTAAAGGTTAATTCCATTAAATAGTGAACAGTCACAAATCCAGCCAACAGTTTGAGTGTCTAAAACCAGCTTGTAATATCTGGAGTGAAAGAAAAGTCTGGTTAACTTCCTAATGTATTTAAAAATATAATTAATGTTATTCAAAGTTAGATGTTTAATGCAATGTGGAAAAAAACTGCTGAGAGAGGTTTGTGCTGTGTTCCTAATATGTCTGAGCCCTGCATATATCTCTTAAAGATTTTTTTCCTATACTCATAAATAATCTGAGACATGTTAACTGAGATAAAAAGGGATAGTTTTTCAATGCCTTTATACACTTTTCCTCATTTGACATTCCATCCACACTGTGACCACTTACGATAGTCTAGATTTTATCAATATAGCATCATCCGCCTATCTTTTCAACCACTACAGAAAATCCTTTTTTCATCAGGGATTACAGTGATTTATCATATCCTATCATACTATACTTTTTTGTGCTATCTGAATTAATCTTTAAATTTTTTTTAACAAGCTGGCCTACATGAACTGAAATTATCACATTTTTGTTTAATTTATTTTCCTTTATTGCATTCTGCTAGACAAGAGTTTTAATACAAATATGCCTAAATACATTCTACAATAACATCACGTCCCTTTGTTATAAAAATATCTGTTTAAGAAGCCATTGCCTTTATGCATCTTGTTTTAGTTTTTGCTCTTTCTTTTGTATTTCTTAGATATTGGAACCTATCGTTAAAAGTTTTTTTTATCTTATGGTATTTGCTTAAATCATGTATGTTAATATTTCATTGAAAAGATTTTGCAGATTATCAGCACCGCATGCAAAAAGCTTAATTGTTAAAGTAAAATGTAAACATTCAAGCATTATAAGATTAGAAGATGTAGCATACTCTTTGGGGATTTTTGGTCTAATCTTTTTTTAAAGAGATTTGTTTTTTAATAGAAATAGCGCAAAGACAACATTGAGATAATTAATTTAAAAAATTAATTTTAGATTTTTCTAAAATATCTTTTTCCATTTACACAGATTCAGTCATTGACTGATTAAATGAGAAAAGCAACTTTAACAACAATAGAAGCAAATCATAAGTTGATCTAGTTATTAGCAACTCAACAATTCATATTACTTGCTAAGAGACATTGGGGAATATGTATGAAGATTGTCTAGGTGTAAGACTTTCTTTGTTGTCCATAGCAACCAATCAGGGTTCCCCTTTAATTTTTTTGGAGCACTTTATGAAATGAAAGGAGAGCTCTGATTGGTTCTATGGGCAACAAAGAGAGCCTTACACCTAGACCGTTTTCATACACGTGGCCAATTGTGTGTGGCTCATTGTTTTTCGCTAAATTGAACGATTTGTGTACACAATACTTAGTCATTGTCAAGCTGTAGTGGAGTGCAACTTCAATACATATATTATGCAGCAAGGAATACTTTCTTTTTTGTACTATCGTGGTAACTAGTGAGTCCTCTGCACTGGGTGGTCATCCTCACACTCCCACATCAGAACTTCATATTCACAAGTGCAGATACGAAAACATTTTGCATAAAGGTGTGTGTTCAGCACTCCTAGTTCAAAACATGCAAATGAAACAACCAGCTTCACATTCAGAGGCAAGGTAGTGTAGTAGTGGCATAACGTATTTAAGATCCAAAATTCACTTTATTGTAATTCTTAAAATATCCATGATACATGAGCGCACACACAGAGAGGGTAAAAACCGACTATAAAAAGTAAAAAAAAAACCATAACGCCAACACGTTTCGTAGAGAACTCCCTTACTCATTGCACATTCAAACTCCTGTTCTCAACAGGCTTTATGCCCGGAAACTCGGGTCATAGGTCAGTTTGAAAACACACAACTTTATACAAAGCAATCAAATCGCAAATAACCACTCAATAGAGAAAGTAATCAAATAACAAGGTAACTGAATAACAAAATCACAACTCCCAACACCGCATAAAAAGTCAAATCCACACATCATAAATGTTACACGTAGAATAGAATATACAAATTATATCTCAAAAATGAAAATAGATCAAAAGGAAAAGAAATAACAACCTCATACATCGGTATATTAAAAAATTAAATTAAGTACAAAAAAATACAAAAATATCAAAATATTAATATTTCCCAGTGATCAGTATTGATAAGAAATTTCCTGTTTTGTATTTGGACCATGGGGTACCCTGGTGGCAAGCTGAAGGATCCACCATGATAACTCTTACTGTATGTAGAATAAAGGGTGAGAGCAGCAAAAATAAATTTCAAATTTAATGCAGTAAAAATGAAAAATGGTAAATTCTGAACAACAACATCAGTGAGTTATTTAATATAAAACTAGTTTTAGATTCTATTAAGTTTATATACATTTTATAGGAGATATTTTTAATATTTTGTGGATATTATTCGAAATGGGTGAATTGATTCTAACGAAGTCGAAGTTTGGGGTAATTCGCGGGAACGAAGTGTGCTTTTAATTGATAAAATGGCTGTGAGCACATGGCGGTACATGGGGCAAACACGTCTGGGAGGAAGAAGGGCGTAGCCTACATGACATGTGAAGAGATGAAGCCAATCAGAGACCGGCGGGATTCTGTGACGTCACCGCACTATATAAGTCCGGGCGCGACGCTGGGAGCTCATACCGCTCTCACTGTACTGAGTAGGGAAGGTGCTGCCGCGGCTGCTTATGGTATCTCATACTAAAGAACTCACTTTTATACAGCGATTTTTGGGGGGTGTCACAGCTTTTCTCAGAGACTACTTCTCTTACGTTCCAATTCTGATTTTGTGAGGTATTGGATCTGAAGTCCAGTGTGCGTCCAATGCAGCTGCATATACATTTTAATGCTATCTGCTCACAGCACATTGAATATCCAAGGGTTATCTAAGCCTATTCCTGTTGTATTCATTTAAAGAAACAGCGTTTTTACAATCCAAATACCACTTAATTTTTGGTTGCTCATTTCTTTTGCGCAATTTAGATCCAGGGGTTAATTAGCGTTGTTCTGCTGTTGTGGTCACTAAAAGAAACGTTCTTTTTCACCTCCAAAGAAGAAATTTTGCATGTAGCATAATTCATAACCGAAGGTTAATTACACGTTTTTCTGTTGTTGTGTACCGTAAAATACTCACCATTTTAACACGCTACAAAGCTGGTAATTGTTGGCAGCATATTTCGTTTGTGCAATTTACATCCAGGGGTTAATTAAGCGTTGTTCTGCTATTGTGGTCACTAAAAGAAACGTTCTTTTTCACAGCCAAAGAAGCAATTTTGCCTGTAGCATAATTCATAACCGAAGGTTAATTACAAGTTTTTCTGTTGTTGTGTACCGTAAAATACATGTCATTTTAACACGCTACAAAGCTAAGAATTTTTGGTTGCTCATTTCTTTTGCGCAATTTAGATCCAGGGGTTAATTAGCGTTGTTCTGCTGTTGTGGTCACTAAAAGAAACGTTCTTTTTCACCGCCAAAGAAGCAAATTTGCCTGTAGCATAATTCATATCAGAAGGTTAATTAAAGCTGTTTTGTGCTTTTATATTCAGTAAAATACACAGTGTTTTTCAACGGCACATACAAGTAAATTTTTCCTGCCCATTTGTGGAGCGCAATTTATATCCAAGGGTTACCCAAGCTTGTTACTGGGTTCATTTGGAGTCAAATACAGGGTGTGTATTTATCATATACAGATATCTTCATCAAACAGTGTCTGTACATTTTAGAACAAACAGTATGTCAGACAGAGAGGTGGCAGGCTCTTCAACTGCGAGTGGCACAAACATTCCTGGAGCAGGCCCAGGTCGCAGCACAGCAAGGGGACGTCGCAGCAGGGGTCATTCGGTGAGGCCACAACTGCCGCTGTCATCTAGCGGCCGTGTGTTGTTCAGCAACCTAATGGTTCTTGATTGGTTGACTAGGTCATCCACTTCCTCCCAGATGACATCTGGCAACCCCAGCCAAGAGTCGGTGGGAACGTCAGACACAACCCTTAGTTGGCATGGCCCGGGAGCGGGTCAGCGACCCTCACCTGTCCTCAACCCGCCTCTGTCCCATCCGGTTCCCTCAGCCAGAGATCTACTATGTGGTCTGGGCTCAGCACAACTATATAGCAAGGATGAACAATTTAAGGAGGGCAGTCAGCAGCTACTTGGCAGCGAAGAAATGGGGCCAATATATCCCCTGCTTCATGCAGTAGGCGGCAAAGTATAGATGTGGAGAGTGGCATGGGAGGTCATGTTGTTAGGGGTCAGCCTCTGCATACCAAGACCAGTAATGAGGACAGAAGTAACGATGAAACACAAATCGATGATGATGTAGCCGACTGCACTTGGGAGCCGGGCGAAGCAAGGGCTTCATCATCGTCAGGAGAAGAGGGTGTCAGCTTGCATGTCAGGCAGTGGCAGGCAGCCAGCAAGTGGGTTGTGTGGCCGTGAGTCAGCAGGGTAGCAGCAGTGTGAGGTCGGGAGCCAAGCGGCCATGGGGTAGAAAACCCGCTTCGCAGGTCCAAGAAAGTAGCGGCACAGGGGCTCAGCGAGGCAGCGGTGGTAGTAGTCACTCAGTGTGGAGCGTTGGCGGTAAAATCAGACACTCGGCGGTGTGGCAGTTCTTTGCTAAGACACCGGAGGAGCTGAATATGGGTATATGTAGAATCTGTAGGCAGAAAGTGAAGCGTGGCCAGGGAGCTAGCGTTGGCACCACGGCCCTGCGTCAACACATGCAGCGTCACCCTCCGGTGGCCTGGGAGAAACGTGGCTCAGATGTGGTGGTCCATCCTGCCACCTCAGCAACAGCAGCAGCAGCAGCGCCCAGTGGCACACATGCCATTGCATCCAGTCCAGTCAAGGCTCCACCACCTCTGCAGAAGGGAGCTGTTTCTCTTTGACATCATCTCCCGATCCAGATGCTTCTGCTCCTCGCTACTCATGGCGCCAGCAGTCGTTCAAAGAGACAACAGTATGCGTCCTAAGGTGCAGAAGCTGACTTTGCTCCTGTCCAAGTTGTTGGTACTGCAGTCCCTCCCTTTCCAAATGGTGGAATGCTGCACCATTCAGAGAACTAATGGCTTGTGCCGAGCCGAGATGGAGAGTTCCAAGCCGTAATTTCT
Source organism: Phyllomedusa bahiana (assembly GCA_025379985.1). Lineage (NCBI taxonomy): Eukaryota > Metazoa > Chordata > Amphibia > Anura > Hylidae > Phyllomedusa > Phyllomedusa bahiana. The sequence goes on from JAODAL010003556.1 coordinate 82,479, forward strand.
TTTCCAAAAAGGCAGTACCAGTACTTCATAAATATGTAGAACAGAAGGTGGGCCAGTCCTTGAGCTTATCGGTTTGTTCCAAGGTGCCCCGGCAGCGGGGACGTCTGGAGCTGTAACTACGGTCAGGGCCAGTACATGTCCTTTACGGCCCACTGGGTTGAATATGCTTCCTGCCCAGGCACACAACAATTTGGGGACAGGAGACCCCGCTTTCTCCTCCATGTTGTCAAAACTGTGGATCCTGCGCCAATGTCCACCTCCTCCTCCTCAACCACCACCACCATCTCAGCCTCCACAAGTACTGCTCCATCATACCACATGTGTAGGGCACAGTGGTGTCACACAGTTCTACACCTGGCTTGAATGAAGTCACACAGGGGAGGATCTGCTCCAGGTCATGCAGCAAGAAATCGATGTGTGGCTTTCTCCACGCCAACTGCAAATCGGAACCATGGTGACGGACAATGGGAGTAACATGGTGTCCGAGCTGCACCGTGGAGGGATGACCCATGCGCTCTACATGGCGCATGTGTTCAATTTGGTTGTAAAAAGGTTCCTGAAGTCTTCCACCGATCTTCAGAAGATTCGGAAAATGGCCGGGAAACTGTGCATGCACTTCATCCATTCCTACAAAGCCAGGAACACCATCCTCGAGTTGCAGCGGCAGAACGGCCTCCCCCAACACACTCTGATATGTGATGTTTCCACCCGTTGGAATTCCAGGCGGCACATGTTGGACCGACTGTATGAACAGAGAAAGACCATTAACAATTTTTTGATGATCCAGGCGGACAGAAGTACTCCCCTGTGTAACTTTGATGTCAGCCAGTGGCAGCTCATGCATGACACCTGCCGTTTGTAGAGGCCATTCGAGGAGGCAACGTTATTTGTCAGTCGCCAGGACTACGGGATGAATAACGTCATTCCACTGCTTCATATCCTGTAACAGATGCTGAAAAATCTGTCTGGGCAGGGGACTGGAGATGTGGCGACTACATCTCGTGGCCACATGGAAGAGGAGGAGGAGGACATTGGAGCAGAAGCATTGTCTGGTGAGATAAGTGGATTTTCCATCCAGGTAACAAGAGAGGAGGAGCAGGAGCAGCTTGAGGAGGTAGATAGAGATGAGGAAGACGAGGCAGATGACCCGCAAGCACCGTGGCAGTATACAGTGGAGATGGAGGCAGGGAGCCCCTCAGAGTCACTTGTGCAGATGGCCCGCAGCATGCTGATTTACCTGGCTAGTGACAGCCGAATAGTCCCCATCCGGCAGACGGATGACTTCTGGCTCTCCACCCTATTGGACCCTCGCTAACGGTCCAAAATGGGAGTCTTTTTCCCAGCTGCTGAGAGGGAGAACAATCTCAAATACTATAGGGAAATCCTCTGTAGTCAGTTGGCCGCTGCCTATGTGCGGCATCGTCCCTCCTTTGACAGGTCTGACGGGGGGGTTCTTCAGCGCTCACCGACTACGGCCGGGGCTGCTGGGTTAAGGTGGGGGAGGGGGGTAGGAGCAGTACCAGCTCCATCAGCAGCAGCCTAAGTCTGGAGTCACTGATGAGCAGCTTCCTTCACCCGCTAGTGAGGAGGGCAGTCGCCAGCAGCAGCAGCAGGACCTGGAGCAGACCCTGAACCAACAGGTGGTGGGCTACTTGGACAGCACTCTGCCACCCCAGTTACACTACTGGGCAGCCAAACTGGATGTGTGGCCGCAACTTGCCGAGTTTGCAGTGGAGAAGCTGTCCTGCCCGGCCAGTAGTGTGACATCAGAGCAGGTGTTCAGTGTGGCGGGGGCCATCGTAACCCCATGGAGAACCCGCTTGTCCACGGGAAATGTGGAACGACTGACCTTTGTCAAGATGAATCAAGCGTGGATCGGCCAGCATTTCCACACACCAATGCCTTAGGCGTCAGACTACATCAGCCATGACGCCTCACCCAAACTGTGAGAAATGAGTCTGGGTTCAAACTACCTGCCTCAGCCACTATTCTGATGCAGCCACCCGCCTGATGCCACACATCTGCTGCCAGTTTCTCCATCTGCCTACCACCATCTTTACCAGGGACTGGTATTGCCACCCACCTCCACACTCTGTCATTGTGCCACTCTATGACCTCATGCTGCTGTTGCTGGTGCCGTGACATCCACACTGTGTCATTGTGCCACTCTCTGACCTTATGCTGCTGTCGCCGTCACCTCCACTCTCTGTCATTGTGCCACCCTGTGGCCTACTACTGTTTGCCACCTCCAGAATGTCATTGTGCCACTGCCTGGCCTCATGCTGCTGCTGTGGCTGCCGCCGTGACCTCCACACTGTGTCATTGTGCCACTCTCTGACCTCATATGCTGACTGTGCCGTGAACCTCCACTCTCTGTCATTGTGCCACTCTGTGGCTACTACTGTTTTGCCACCTCCAGAATGTCATTGTGCCACTGCCTGACCTCATGCTGCTGCTGTGGCTGCTGCTGTGACCTCCATACTGTGTCATGTGCACTTCTGACTATGCTGCTGCTGCCGTAAACCCCCACTCTCTGTCATTGTGCCCTCTGTGGCCTACTACTGTTTTCCCACCCCCATGTCTTTGTCCCACGCCGCCCTCAGTGCTGTTTGTGGCTGCTGCTTGACCCATATGTGTTATTGTGCCACTCTGTGGTCTACTCCTGTTTCTGCCACCTCCAGAATGTCATTGTGCCACTGTCTGACCTCATGATGCTGCTGTGGCATGGCACAACTCTGTCATTGTGTGACAGAGTGGAGGTCACGGCAGCAGCAGCATGAGGTCAGAGAGTGGCACAATGACATAGTGTGGAAGGCATGGCAGCAGCCACAGCAGCAGCATGAGGTGAGACAGTGGCACAATGACATTCTGGAGGTGACAAAACAGTAGTAGGCCACAGAGTGGCACAATAACAGAGAGTGGAGGTCACGGCAGCAGCATGAGGTCATAGATTGGCACAATGACACAGAGTGGAGGTCACGGCAGCTGCCACAGCAGCAGCATGAGGTCAGACAGTGGCACAATGACATTCTGGAGGTGGAAAAACAGTAGTAGGCCACAGAGTGGCACAATAACAGAGAGTGGAGGTCATGGCAGCAGCAGCATGAGGTCAGAGAGTGGACAATGACACAGTGTGGAGGTCACGGCAGCAGCCACAGCAGCAGCATGAGGTAAGACAGTGGCACAATGACATTCTGGAGGTGGCAAAAAACAGGAGTAGGCAACAGAGTGGCACAATGACACAGTGTGTAGGTCACGGCAGCAGCCACAGTAGCAGCATGAGGTCAGACAGTGGCACAATGACAGAGTGTGGAGGTCACGGCAGCAGCCACAGCAGCAGTATGAGGTCAGACAGTGGCACACTGCCATTCTGGAGGTGGACAAACAGTAGTAGGCCACAGAGTGGCACAATTCCAGAGAGTGGAGGGCATGGCAGCAGCAGCATGAGGTCAGAGAGTGGCACAATGACACAGTGTGGAGGTCACGGCAGCAGCCACAGCAGCAGCATGAGGTCAGACAGTGGCACAATGACATTCTGGAGGTGGCAAAAACAGGAGTAGGCAACAGAGTGGCACAATGACACAGTGTGTCTCTCACGGCAGCAGCCACAGCAGCAGCATGAGGTCAGATAGTGACACAATGACAGAGTGTGTAGGTCACGGCAGCAGCCACAGCAGTAGCATGAGGTCAGACAGTGGCACAATGACATTCTGGAGGGTGGCCACAAACCAGCTGTAGTAGGCGAGAAAGGTAGTGGGAAACAATGACAGGAGGGGGTGAGAGGCGGAACCGCAGAACCGCAAAAAAACAGCAGCAGCAGCATGAGGTCAGTGACTGGCACAATGACAGGGTGTAGAGGTGACCACAGCAGCAACAACAGCAGCAGCAGCATGAGGTCATAGAGTGGCACAATGACAGAGTGTGGAGGTGGGCGGCAATACCAGTCCCTGGTAAAGATGGTTGGTGGCAGATGGAGAAACTGTCAGCAGATGTGTGGCATCAGACAGGTGGCGGCATCAGAATAGTGGCTGAGGCAGGTAGTTTGAATCCAGACTCATTTCTCAAAGTTTTAGTGAGGCGTCATGGCTGATGTAATCTGACGCCTAAGGCATTGGTGAAAATCCGGGCCAATCCACGCCTGATTCATCTTGAAAAAGGTCAGTCGTTCCACATTTCCCGTGGACAAGCGGGTTCTCCTTGGGGTAACAATGGCCCCCCGCCGCACTGAACACCCGCTCTGATGCCACACTACTGGCCGGGCAGGACAGCTTCTCCACTGCAAACTCGGCAAGTTGTGGCCACACATCCAGTTTGGCTGCCCAGTAGTCCAGCGGATCTTCTACCTGGGGTGGCAGAGTGCTGTCCAAGTAGTCCACCACCTGTTGGTTCAGGGACTGCTCCAGGTCCTGCTGCTGCTGGCGACTGCCCTCCTCACTAGGCGGGTGAAGGAAGCTTCTCATCAGTGACTCCAGACTTAGGTTGCTGCTGATGGAGCTGGTACTGCTCCTACTCCCCACCTTCCCCCAGCAGCCGCGGCAGTAGTACGTGACCGCTGAGGAACCCCCAGGTCAGACCTGTCAGAGAAGGGAAGATGCCGCACATAGGCAGCGGCCAACTGACTACGGAGGATTTCCCTATAGTATTTGAGTTTGTCCTCCCTCTCAGCAGCTGGGTAAAAGGCTCCCATTTTGGACCGGTAGCGAGGGTCCAATAGGGTGGGCAGCCAGAAGTCATCCCTCTGCCGGATGCTGACGATCCCGCTGTCACTAGCCAGGCAAATCAGCATGCTGCGGGCCATCTGCACAAGTGACTCTGAGGGGCTCCCTGCCTATATCTCCATGAAATACTCCCAATGGTGCTTGCAGGTCATCTGCCTCGTCTTCCTCATCTCCATCTACCTCCCCCAGCTGCTCTGCTCCTTTTCTCTTGTCACCTGGGTAGAAAACCCACTCATCTCCCCAAAGAAAATGTTCTGCTCCAATGTCCTCCTCCTCCCCCTCCAGTTCAGTTCCAACCGGACTATGTGGTCGCGAGATGTAGTCGCCACGTCTCCAGTCCCTGCTCAGACAGATTTTTCAGCATCTGTTCCAGGAAAATGAAGCATTAGAATGACGTTATTCATCCCGTAGTCTGGGACTGACAAATAACGTCACCTCCTCGAAGGGCCCCTCAGCAAATGGAAGGTGTCACGCTTTGAGCTGCCACTGGCTGACATCAAAGTTACACGGGGAGTACTCCTGTTGCCTGGATCATCAAGAAATCGTTAAGGGCCTTTCACTGTTCTTTACAGTGGGTTTCCAACATGTGCAGGCTGGAATTCCAACGGGTGGAAAACATCGCATATCAGAGGTGTGTTGGGGGAGGCCGTTCTGCGCTGCAACTCGAGGAGGGTGTTCCTGGCTTTGTAGGAATGGATGAAGGGCATGCACAGTTTCCTGGCCATTTTCAGAATCTTCTGAAGATCGGTGGAAGGACTTCTGAACCTTTTCACAACCAGATTGAACTCGTGCGCCATGCAGGGCACATGGACCATCCGACCTTTTGGGGCCGCGCGGACAACCATGTTCCTCCCATTGTCCGTCACCATGGTTCCGATTTGCAGTTGGCGCGGAGAAAGCCACACATCGATTTCTTGCTGCATGACGCGGAGCAGTTCCTCCCCTGTGTGACTTCGTTCGCCGAGGCAAGCCAGGTGTAGAACTGCGTGACACCGCTGTGCCCTACACATGTGGTATTAAGGAGCAGTACTTGTGGAGGCTGAGAGGATGGTGGCGGTGGAGGAAGAGGAGGCGGACATTGGTGCAGGAGCCGCAGATTGACAACGTGGAGGAGAAAGCGGCGTCTTCTGTCCAATTTGTTTGTTTCCTGGGCAGGAAGCACATTCACCCAGTGGGCCGTTAAAGGACATGTACTGGCACGGAGCGTAGGTACAGCTCCCGACGTCCGTGCTGCTGTGCACCTTGGAACAAAACCCTTTAAACTCAAGGACTGGCCCCCCTTCTGTTCTACATATTTTGAAGGGCTGGTACTGCCTTTTTGGAAAATAAATTTCGGTTGGAACTCTCCATCTTGGCTCCCAAAAAGCCATTAGTTCTCTGAACGGTGCAGAGTCACCATTTGGAAAGAGAGGGACTGCAGGACCAACAACTTGGAAAAGAGCACGGTCAGCTTCTGCACCTTAGGATGGTTGGAGGCATACTTTTGTCTCTTTGCAATCGCCTTGTTGAACGAATGCTGGCACCATGAGTAGCGAGAAGCAGGAGCATCTGGAGTGGGAGATAGGCCCAAGAAAACATTTCCCCTTTGCAGAGCTGGTGGAGCCTTGATGGCTGCAATGACATGCGTGCCACTGGGCGCTGCTGCTGCTGTTGCGCGGCGGAAAGGAGGGGCCCCACATCTGAGCCACGTTTTCTCCCAGGCCCCCGGATGGTGACGCTGCATGTGTTGATGCAAGGGTCGTGTTTGCCAACGTTAGTCCCTGGCCACGCTTCACTTTCTCCCTACAGATTCTACATATACCCATATTCGGCTCCTCCGGTGTCTTAGCAAAGAACTGCCACACCGCCGAGTATCTGATTTTACCGCCAACGCTCCGCACAGAGTGACTACTACTGCCGCTGCCTCGCTGAACCCCTGTGCCGATACTTTCTTGGACCTGCGAAGCGGGTTTTCTACACTGTGGCCGCTTGGCTCCCGACCTCACACTGCTGCTTAACTGCTTACTCACGGCCACACAACCCCCCTTGCTGGCTGCGCCACTGCCTGATGGCAAGCTGACGCCCTCTTCCCCTGATGTGATGAAGCCTTGCTTCACCCGGCTCCCAAGTGCGGTCGGTTTCATCATCATCGATTTGTGTTGCATCTTCACTGCTGTCCTTCACCGGTCTTGGTATGCAGAGGCTGACCCCTCCAACAATGACCTCCCATGCCACTCTCCACATTTTATACTTTCCCAGCCTTACTGCAAGAAGCAGGGGATTTTGGCCCCTTGTCTTCGCTCCAAGTAGCTGCTGACTGCCCCCTCAAATTGTTCATTTCGCTGTAAGTGGCGCTGAGCCCAGACCACATAGTAGATCTCTGGCTGAAGGAACCGGATGGGACAGAGGTGGATGGGGGACAGATGAGGGCCGCTGACCCGCTCCCGGCCATGCCAAATAAGGGTTGTGTCTGACGTTCCCACCGACTCTTGGCTGGGGTTGTCAGATGTCATCTGGGGGGAAAGTGGTGACTAGTCAACCAATCAAAACCATTGGGTTGCTGAACAACACACCCGCTAGATGACAGCGGCAGTTGTGGCCTCCCCAGAGTGCCCCTGCTGCGACGTCCCCTTGCTGTGCTTGCGACCTAGGCCTGCCCCGGGAATGTTTGTGCCACTGCCACTCGCAGGTGAAGAGCCTGCCACCTCTCTGTCTGACATACGTTTGTTCAAAGATGTACAGACAGTTTGATGAAGAAAATATCTTGTATATGAATTAAATTTCACACCCTGAAAGATATTTCTTTCAATGAACCCCAACAAAAAACTTGGTTAACCCTTGGATTAAATTTGCCCAAAAAATGGGCGGAAAATTACCTGTTTTTGCGTTTAAAACCTGTTATTTTACGGAAAAAAACAAAAAACTTAATTAACCTTTTGGATATGAATTAGTTCAGCAATTTCTTTTTTTGGGGGTGAAAAAAATTTTCTTTTACTGGATACAACTGCAGAAAAATACTTAGTTAACCCTTGGATGTAAATTGCGCAAAAAGAAATTTTGCTGCCCAACAATTACCAGCTTTGTAGGGGTTTTAAAAGGCGTGTATTTTACGGAACAAAACGGGAGAAAAACTCGTTAAATTGCCTTCGGATATGAATTATGTACAGGCAAAATTTCTTCTTTGGCGGTAAAAAGAACGTTTCTTTTACTGAATACAACTGCAGAAAAATACTTAAATTAACCCTTGGATGTAAAATTGCAAAAAGAAATGTGCTGCCAACAATTACCAGCCTTTTTAGCTTGTTAAAACGGCGTGTATTTTACGGAACACAACAACAGAAAAACTCGTAATTAACCTCATAATTAGAACGTAAGAGAAGCAGTCTCTGAGACAAACTGTGACACCCCCCAAAAATCGCTGTATAAAAAGTGTGTTCTTTAGTATGAGAAATAATTAAGTAGTGTTTATGCGATTACGTTTTGGCTATCGACATCGGGCGTTAGTCGATATGTCGGCCAACATCGATATGGTTTTTCGTATGTGAGCAGTCGATTATTGAGCGATTACCATTAAAGTCTATGGGAGAAGCCTACTAAACATCCTTCATCTTACACCCAAACAGGGCTGGAGAAGCTGGAACTTTAACAGCCAACAACAGTCAAATGGATACCTGTACAATCTTAGGCTCAACAACTTAGGATATAAAAGCCACAGAAAAAAATGTCAAACTCCATTCCACTATCGCTGTCTTGTACCCACAGCATGGACCACATAAACCATGCATCACCAACAAATTAAAAATGCCAGGAAAGCAGTTTTATTTGATCCATATTTTCTATCTTGAATACTGGACATTGAAATATCTCTGTCCTGGAATGCAGCTTGACCCTTAATAAACCTGCATGACCCCAGATTAAAAAGTGCGGAAGAATGTAAGAACAAGAAAGTAGTCCTTTGAACATCCATTTTAGTTGAACTGGACATTGACTAAACCCTGTCCTTGGACCGCAGCCATGTCCCTTAACCAGTCTGTGAACCCCACAAGAGTTAAAAGTGACGGAAAAAAGGAAGTCTTTCAACCACCAATTTTCAGTTTCACTGGACATTGATAGAACTGTCCTGGACCCAGCAGTCATGACCATTAAACAATGTCTGACACCCCAGATTAAAAAGTGCCAGTAAAAAGGAAGTTCTTTCAACCACCATTTTATGGAATGAACTGGGACATTGACTAGAACTGTCCCTGGACCGCCCAGTTATGACCATTAAACCTGTAGACCCAGCCAGATTAAAAAGTGCCCAAGGAAAAAGGAGGTCTTTCAACCACCATTTTAGTGATACTGGCACATTTGACTATACCTGTCATGTGCCACAAGCATGCACCCAGGGCCGGGGGAATTAAGTGGGATGCGGGTGAGAGCCCTGCGCTGGCGTCTGTCATCTACTTTAACACGAGGTTAAAATGCCCTGATGACGCTAGCAACGAAAACCGTCGTTGCTGTAGCAGGGAGTGCTTGGAAGCGGAAAAGGGTAAGTGTGAGAACTTCAGCCTTTCCTTAGTATCACAGTCAAGACCTGGGTAGCGCTTGCCCCTCCGTTGGTGCGGGACCAATTGAGAGCTTCACTGGAAATATGGTTGGTTAACGCTCCTCGTTCCACTCAGGTGCCCTTTTTCTTGCATTCTTTTTCTCAATTTTATACAACGTGCTGGAGGAAAATTTGTCCTGTAATTTGTTCTCTGTCCGTGATCATACTCCCAAATGTCTCCTAATAACATAATCTGGTCAAGTTTTCCTGATACCTCCCTTCGTACAATTCAGATGGAATTTTTTTACCAGCTATTTTGTAAGGCAACGTTTTTAGTAGTTTAATTATAGGGAAAAACACATTTTTAACATAGGATGGCAAATCCACCATGTCATTTGTTTTCGCTTTTTTTAATTGTCATTTTAAATGGGTTGTCTCAATACAGGGATTGATTGCTATGTTATAGATTCTTGACACAAAAACAAGTCATTTTGCAAATGTTCCATTAACAGTGTCCTACGATTCATGTTTCTGACAGCCCCCATCACCCTTGAGCCACTCTTGACCAATTGTGAGAACATAAAGTCTGTTGAAACAACATTTTTTTATAATAGGACCTGGTAGTTTTGCCTGATATTCAAGCAAAATGCCCCAAAAATTCAAAGCAATGACCCTTTGAGCCACTTTGGACAATTGTGAAAGAACAATGTCTGTTAGAAAACAAACATTTTTTTTATAATAGGACTGTATGTAGTATAGCTGCATTTTCAAAGCAAATGACCCCAAAATACTTCAAAGACATGATCCATCTGAGCCATCTTTGGGACAATTTGTGTAGACACAAAATGTATGTTAGAATACACATTTTTTTGTATAATTAGGACCTGTAGTATTGCTATGCATTTTCAAGCAGCCATGACCCCCAAATAATATTATAAACTATGACTTATCAGCCACTCTATTAAAAATTGTGAGGGCGAAATGCCAACTTTAAAGCCACATTCTGTTCCCAATGGTCCCATAAATATAGCTGTATTTCACAGCACAACATGACCTCACAAAAACATTGACAATGCGGAGGAAAACTTCTTAAGATAACAGTGAGAGTAAAGGAAATTACGCGTGTTGTCATGAAACCTTTGCTGTCTTACTACAGTCTCCTCACAGCAAAAATAGCAAAATGAACTGTTGGGATAAGAGAATAAAAATTGCTGTGTATGAAATTATCACATTTTAAAAATACATTTTTCAAGAGGGACAATTTCCTGTTTGAAGTGGTTGATGAAAGTAGCCAGCGCAATCTAAATCGGTGACCTCACGGCAAATTGGCGCGGCCACACAACATCATCAGAGATCCATGCCTGATTCATCTTGATGTGAAAGTCAAACGTTCCACATTATCTGTGGATAGCCCCCCCGGTTTTGCGTGTGTCTGTATTGACTCCTCCGCTGTGCTGAAGGTTGCGCACCGCATCAGTATGACGCTGGCTGCTGGGCGGGACAACACCTCTATGGCGTGAGAGCCTGCTCGGGGGCCATTCGTCATTTTGGATACCCAGAAGTCTATTGGGTCCGGGAACACATAAAAAAACATTCGGTGTTGAGACGCAGATTGTCGTGCACCATTGATCTTAAGCTGACTCTGTGTGGTGGATGTAGTGACCCTGCATTGCATGCGTTGGTGAGGTAGTAACAAAGGATTGCCAAGAGGTCACCCATTTGGCTTCTGCACACTTGCCTGCTGCTGCACGCTAGCCCTACGTGGGAACCTCTACTTGACTGTACGTCGTGATGTTGTTCCACCGGTGATCCATTTGGTAGGTAACGCTGAAGCAGACTCAACAGATGGTCTCAGTTGATCAATCAGCAAGGTCTCCTTTTCATGCATTTTACTCTCTATTTGGGTGGGTGGAAGGAAAGTGCTGATTTTTGTTTTGTACCGGGGCATCCAGGAGGGTGGCCATCCATTAACTGTTGTTCATTTTCTGATGGACTTAATGCGAGGATCTGTTGGAGGAAATGGAGAGCATACAAGCGCTCATGTGAGAAATGGCGCCTTGATTTCCATGATTCTGGGTCGAGGGGCACAGGCACTAGGCTAACTGATCTTCCTCATATTCCTCCTCCTGCCTCAAAATTCGCGGACAACCCTCATTTCCAAGGCTGGGACATCACGGGTAACATCTGTGTCTATGGAATTACCTCTCCTTCCGATGACCTCCGGCACAGCTTCTACACCAGCCTGTGACTTGCCTGAGATGATGCAAACATGATGGAGAGAACTGTATGCGACCACCTTGATACTAGCCTAGGTCCCCGATCCTGCCTTATGAAGACCGATGAAATTCGTGAATCTGTCGGGCCTTGTGGATTTGGACGGAGAGAAAGGCTACGTGTCCAGAATTTCAAATCTGTGACCGTCTACTCCTCATGTCGCTTGGCGGGGAAATGTTGTTTCAGAGTGTCCAAAACTGATCGTTCCAGAACTAAGATCACCACAATTGCTAATGCAGACAAGGGCATCTGTCCACACTGACCATTTTGGATGGCTTCTTCAAACTGGCAAGGATGGTGCAGTGCTCTCTTCACCTGCCTCCACTCTTGGTGGCTCAACACCCCGCGAAGGTCCGCCACCGCTGCTTGTAGGACACATGTGTCTCTTCGTATATACTGCGTAATGGCATTGCGCTGCTCGCCTCTATCGATGGAGCATGATGGAAGGGTGGATTACAGCGCTGTTTGCACACCGTCAACAATGAGATGATTGACGGGGGAAGGCCGAGGCTGAAGACGCGGCAACACAGCAAGGCGGGACGACAGCAGGGTGCGAACGGCACGGAAGTGCGAACTTAGACTTCGAGCCTTCATACAGCAGGCTAGTCCAGTCCCGGCGTAGCTCTTTTGAATTTTCTGGTCGTTTCAAGGTTCAGTATGTGCCAGGCAAGGTGATTGCTCACAGCCTACCGATCCTTATGGGCTGCCAGCAGATTTCCAGTTTTCGCACACCACCTTGCCTGGAACAAGGTTCTTGGCAAACAGCCTGCGCCAGGTCTCGTTGGGAGAGCCGTCCAAGCTCCTGAACTGTGTTGTGGACGAGTACTCAAGACAGATTAAATTTCAACACAGGCCTGGTTTCTCTGGGCACGTGATGCCACCAGTGGACATTGGGGATAGTACAATGCAACACATTCCCTGCGGTTTTGATGAGGCGTGCGCCGAGACTGAGAGGCCACCGTCACCCACAGGAACATCACCCAGCTTAACCTCCAGGTTGAGCTGTCACAGAGATTCATAGCGGCCTTGGCCGTGCGTACTAGTCCATTGTGTCGGTGGTGAGATGGGACCTTTTCCACAGACACAGATGCAGGACAACGCGCTTTGAAATTTTAGATGGACCACGTGGCTGGCCAGGGCAGAGGACGGCTTTTCCTGGCAAAGAAATATGCTCTGCTACGGGCATCTGGTAATTGGGGGCAGGCAAAGGGCCATGAAGTGGCGGTACCCCATCTGTGTACAACCAGACAGGTAAGAAAAGGCAAACACATTTGCCAAGCCAAAAGCCTGGCAATGCCGACATTCAGGCTTATGGCTTTGGGATAGTTGGGGGTTTTTTATAAGTGTTTCTTCTGCTCCCAAACCTGGAAGACAGAAGGCTGGCTGCTAGACTGGCCAATGTACGGCGTGCAAGTCATCAAACTGTGGAAGGAGAAGGGGTAGGATGGGTCTCTGGTCGGTGCTGGTGGTACTCGGGCGATGGATGGTGGAGGCTGAAGCCGGAGGCTGATCACCTGATCATGTACTCTGGAGAAACATGGGCAGCTGAAACGACTTGGTGGTTGGGCGGAGGAGGAGGCGGAGACAAGGGGGTGACAGTGGTTGGAAGGCCTGGGCGTTTCGGTCTGGCCTTTTTTGGCCATGTGTTTGAATCCATTTAAACTCATGCAATTCGCCTGCAGTGTGAGAGACTTGTTGGTGGTTGGTTACCAACCTAAGGTTCTTACCTCTACTTATGCGTTTACCATTGGCCAGCGGCGGGCATATTTGACATCGCTGGGTGTAATCAGAGGCTTGTTTAAACGAAAGGCCCAGGGGGCTTGAGACGGTCCTGGACCTTTTTTGACGGTCGATAAGCGAGGGTAGCGGTGTTGCGCTGAAGTGGCTGGCGGAATCAATATCAGAGGACGTCTGAGACCGACCTATCCCACTTTTTGAGGCGGAACCCGTACTGAACACTACCCATCGTCTTCAGCTTCGTCCAGTGATGAAGCGATAGCCAAGCAAATTCTGCTGAAAAGACCAACGTTGATCCGCAATGTTGCTTATCATTCATACATCAACAAAGGTGGGTCTTCGTCGTCAGGAGCTGCGGGGGCTTTCAAGCAGAGGGGAGGCATGGCGTTGCCGACAAGCACGGGATTTTTGCCGATTGACCGGCTTTCCTTCTCCTCACTGATGAGCATCAGTAACTGGGCGTCAGAGCAGAGGAAAAATCATCCTCTTTGGCCTCTTGATCTTTTACCATGCCCTTCTGACACACAAACAGCAATAATTGTGGTCATCAAAAAGAGGTCTTCAAGAAAATGGATTATCCCAGTGGCGGGTACACGAGTTGACATTTGGGCTGCTTATGTTGGACGGATGCTGGTGATGATGATGACGACATTTGTCGCCGTGAGTTGACTGGAAGGACAGAGGAGGTAAGACTGCTGGATGCTGGTTGCATTATCCCTGAGGACAGATTGGACGACGCTGTTCGTTATCTGAGATTCCACAGGGCCCTGAACACAGCAATGACAAGGCCTGACGGTCTGCACTATGATGCATCACGCTGGCATGCGGTGTGCTGTCGCCAGCACTGGAAGGAGGCACCTCTTCCATACCTCTTCCTCCATGTCCTACCCCCCTCTTTGCTCGCTCTTACCAATGAATTTCGCTCAATGTTCAGAAACATACATAATTTGAGGAAGGGTATGAATATGAGGTTTGGAAAGGCTTTTATTAAAAGGGACTGCAAATCAAGCTATTACTTCCAAATCCTCAAATCAAAACATAAATTTTTGGCTGGATTCAAAATAAACTGCAAAAGTGATCTATCAAGTCACAACAAAGCTGGCCTGCGCTCCAAAGTTGAAAAAAAAAAACAAGTATCTGAAATGTCATTCAGATAATAAAAGGTATTTTTTTTGGAACCTATCAATTCACATGTGGTAACTACACAATTGCTGGAGGATTCAAATCTTAACTGCATGGTGGCTCTACTCAACAATACTGGACTGGGCAAAAGTGCAAAAAAAAAACACGTATCTGTAAAATGTCTTCGGATAATAAAAGTATTTTCTTTGGCTACTCTATCAATTCACTGTGGTAACTACACATTGCTGTATTCAAATTTAAACTGCATGGTGGCTGTATCAACAAATCTGGACTGGGCAAAAGTGTCAAAAAAAACATATTCTGTAATGTTTTTGCGATAATAAAACGGTATTTTTTGGCACATATCAATTCACCTGTGGTAACTACACAATTGCCTATGGATTCAAATTTAAATGAATGGTGGCTCTATCAACAGATATCTGGTGTGGCCAAAAAAGTGAAAAAACCACGTATCTGTAATGTATTCGGATAATATAATGTATTTTTTGGCAACTATCAATTCCATTGTGGTAAAACCTTCCACAAATTGTGGATTCAATTTTACTGCAAGGTGGCTGTATCAACAAATCTGGAACCGCTGGGGCAAAAGCAAAAGTTGAAAAAAACACATATCTGTAATGTATTTGGATAATAAAAAGGTGTTTTTTGGCACCTAATCAATTCACCTTGGTGACTAAAAAATTTTGACAGTAGTCACATTTAAGTGCAAGGTGCCTCAATGCAACAAAGCTGTAGTGCACCAAAGTCAAAAATAACCGTCATAGTAATGTATTCGATAATAAAAGGTAATTTTTGGCACCTATCGATTAACATGTGGTAACTACACAATCTGCTGGATTCAAAATTTATCTGCACAAGGTGGCTCTATCAAACAAATCTGGACTGGGCAAAAGTGCAAAAACACGTATCGGTAATGTTTCGGATAATAAAAGGGTATTTTTGTGCCACCTATCAATTAACCTGTGGTGACTACAAAATTGCTGTTTCAAAATTTAACTGCAAAAGTAGGATCTATCAACAAAGTGGCACTGCGCCAATAGTGAAAAAACACGTCATCTGAAATGTATTAGGATAATATAAAAGGTATTTTTGTCGGCACCGATTCAATTCACCTGTGGTGACTAAAAAAATTGCAGTATTCACAATTTAGTGCAAGGGTTGCACTCAATGCAACAAAGATGTAGTGAGACAAAGTCATAAAAAACACGTATCTGAAATTTATTCGGATATTACAAGGTTTTTTTTGGCACATATCAACCTGTGCTGACTTGCTGGATTCTAATTTAAGTACAGGTGGATATATCAATCAAAGGTGGGGAATGGGGCAAAATTGAAAATGAACACCTATCTGATATGTATACTGAGGTAATTTAAGGAGTGGAGTTTTGCACCTAACAAAAGAGACACTTGCAGTTACTAGAAAAGATGTGTATCCTATAAGTTCAGGCTGCACCAATATCCAGGAAATATTTCAATAGGAAAAACTGTTAATAATAAAGCTTATTTGCAATGTCTTACACTAAGTATTGGGTGAAACTTTATCCAGTATTCTTTATGAGCTTGTCTATTTCGTATAATACAAGATACTTTTTTGCACCTTTTCAATACACCTGTGGTGACTATAAAATTGATGGGATTCAAATTTAAGTGCAAGGTGGATATATAACAAAAGTGGAATTGGGCAACAATTGAAAATGAACACTATTGAAAAGCTATATGATAATAAAAAGTGGAGTTTTGCATCTTACAAAGAGGGACATGCAGTCACTAGATAAGATGTGATTCCTATATGTTCAGGCTTGCCCAATATCCAGGAATTATTATCAATAGAACACTGTTTATAAATAAAGCTATGCAATGTCTTCCTAAGTCCTTGGTGAACTTTATCAGTATTCTTTATTGTGCTTGTCTGTGTTCGACAACGGGGCCCCCCTCGCTCGGCCCCGTGACTTTAAGCTAGTAGATGCTCTTTAAATTTCTCTCACCTAACTATATAAAATACTTCAATCTCTAATCTAACTAATTTGTAAGGACTAACAGCTCTACAGTAGAGGTTTCTCTCAGTGAGAAATAGAATAATTTCGTGAGTGTTTTGGCACAAGCAGAGAGCCGCACGTCCTTCTGCTCTGAGACGCTGAGAGGACATGAGGCTGAACAGGGAAACGCTGTTCTATGTAAAACGAGAGGTCATGTGATTTTTCCAGCCAATCGCAACAATACGACATCCCAGTCATGACGGCGCCATCACACTATCTCACACTGTTTTATTCTCGTAAGCTGATTTGCTGGCCGACAATATTACAGGAAGCGCCAGAAAAAGGCGCGATATTAATATCTGATGCACAGATTTTAATAAATTATCCATGATCTAAAATCAAATCCGATCACATAAAAAACTGTGCCGATTTCAACTTTGTCGATAATAATCGCACAACACTAATCATAAGCAGCAGTGGCAGGCACTTTCCCTGATCAGTACAGTGAGAGGAAGTTGTGAGCTGCCAGCGTCGCGCCTCCGGACTTATATAGTGCTCGGTGACGTCACAGAATCCCGTCCGGTCTCTGTTTGGCTTTATCTCTTCACTTGTCATGGTAGGCTACAACTTTTTCACTCCAGAATTTCTTTGCCCATGTAACGCCAGTGTGCTCAGCAGGCCATTATTAATCAATTATAAACACGCTTCGTTCCCGTGAGATCACCCCTAAACTTCGACTTCGTTCACAGAATCGAATGTTTTCCCTGTAATTCTAAAACGAAATTCCCACTTGTTAGAATCAATTCCCCCATACTCTAATTATATATTTTTTATATTAATTTTATGTACTACAATTTTTTATTACATTTAAATAATTTAATTTTATATACTTTGATCATTATCATAAATTACTTTTTATTATTGTGATGTAAGTTGAGAAATATTTGACATTTTTTTCCCTAACAGCAAATCCAGCTTCACTTCGACTCCTGAGGCTCAGGCAGACCACATTGAAATAGGCCTGCCTGTTCGAGCAGTAATGTGCCTAGTTTTGCTGACATGTATTCATATATGTGACTAATATTACGAGTGTGGTGCGATACGCCCCCAGAATGCCCCCTCATGTTAGGCGCATTAGACATCATAGACTGCTCACTTAGGCCCATTTTATGCCAGAAAAAGGGTGAAAAACCCAATCATATATGTCTTCCATGCTGAAAATCTCTTATAACACAGCACAGGAGAAGATCCCGGATTGAAATCCATAGGGGAACATGGCAGACTCTTACTGTGCTTAATCACGCCCCTCGCCTGTCCCTTAATCATGTAGGCCAAGATAAGAAGAAAAATAAAAGTGGAACATATACATACCTAATCACACTGTCAGAGATAGGTTTACATTTGTTCTTTCAGTCACTAACAGCTGTAAACCACAAATAAACAAGAAGAAGCAAATGGTGTTTAATACACGTGTTAATTGCGAACAAATAAATCAGGAGAATTAACTATTAGATAAAGACATTGGCTTACATTTAACTAGAAACTCACAAAACACAGACAATAGAAAAATGTGCATAACTAAACCAGTGACTACTTTATGAAAACCTAGACTGCCCTCAAATAAAGACACATATCATCAAATAGACAAAACAATGAAGAAATTACAGCGTGTTTATATGTAAACCATGGTAAAGATAAATTGCATCCAACGAAAATATCACATCAGTCATAAAAGTATGCTACATATTTCAGTACATAAATATTTACAGGCAGGAGAAAAGGATTACTGAGCCCTGTACGTATCAACACAACATCTGTTTTCTGTTGTGTACAGTATAAAGAGAGCCCAAACCTTTCAGCGTGTACACCATTACTTTTAGCTACCTGATTGAGGAAGCCCAATCCAGGCACAAAGCCAACAATATCCATTTATGCATACTTCTGTACATTAATGGGTTACAGCTTCATAGCCTCCTCAGCAGGCAGGGAGTGTCAACAAAATGGGGTGAAGCTGTGACAATAAATACAAATTAGCTGTGGAACATATCAAGTGATTGCCTGGTTTCATTAGCAACAACATAAGTCTATATTAACACACCAAGACATATGTGTCCTGTGCATGAATGAATCACAATTCTATAGAACAAAAATAACAATATGACTACTTGGTTAGTAAGTGAAAAATAATATAAATGAAGAGAATATTTGCAAAATACCATATACAGTATACTTGAGTATAAGCCGAGGCACCTACTTTTGCCACAGAAAACTGGGAAAACTTATTGACTCGAGAATGTAGCAGCTACTGGTACATTTAAAAAATAGAAAGGATTGACACATTAAAATTACATAAGCAGGCTATATAAGGCAGTTTTAATGTCCCCATAGGCAGGTATAGGCAGGTATATGTCCCTCATAGGCGGGTTATAGGCAGGTATAAGCATCTATAGGCAGGTATATGTCCCCCTTAGGCAGGTATAGGCATGTATAGTCAGGTATGTGTTCCCATAGGCAGGTTATTGGCATGTGTAGGCAGGTATATGTTCCCATAGGCATTTTATAGGCAGGTATGTGTCCCCATAGGCAGATTATAGGCATGTATAGGCAGGTATATTTCCTTATAGGCAGTTAAATATCCCCCTTAGGCAGGTTCTAAGCAGGGTTTTTACAAAAAATGCAAGTACTTACCTCTCTCCCTCGCTGCTCCGACTCCCGGGCGCTTTGTCTTCTGGCACAGATGTGATGTCAACAGGCCGCACAGGCAGTGTGATGACATAGCACGCTGCCTGTGCCAGAAACTCCAGACAGTCACAAGTCTGCGCCCACCCGGAGTCCACTCCGTAGTGGTATCTTCACCTGTATGAGCTCCCAGTGAAGTCGAGAGAGGTGAAGAGATCGCCAACAGCTCCCGGGCCACGGCAGCGCCCATACTCTGTCGGCTGACTCGGCATTCAATTATAGGCGCTCCCTGAGGAGTTGCATATAGCTGAAGTGTCCCTGACGGTGCCTGGGCACCCAAGCGCCAACAGTGACTCGAGTGTCAGCCGAGAACAGATTTTTCACATTTTTTGTGCTGAAAAATTCGGCTTATACTCGAGTATATACAGTACATAAATAAATCTTATAGTGCTATTTACAAATTATACTGCTTTGAAAAAGTATCTGCTCCTTTCCCAATTCTTTCTTGTATTATGCCAATTTTTCACAGTTAAATGTTTTAGATTATCTAACTCATTTTAGTATAAGATAAAGACATCCAGAATAAACACAAAATGCAGTTTAAAATGACCATTCTATTTGCTGAAAATAAACTTAAAAAATCTGTAACACTAATGTGAAAAAGTAATTGTCCTTCTAAACCTAGTAATTGGTTGTGCCAAATTTCCCAGCAACAACTGCAGATAAATATTTGTGACCACTCGAGTCTTGGTTTACCACTGTTCCAAGCAGGGAAGGGAGAAACTGCTCATTGGATTCATCACCCACATTTCCCCCTAAACCTGGTTCATTTGGTTTGAACAGAATTAAAGAGCTGACAGCTTCCCTTTAACCCCTTAACGACCTTGGACGTATGCATACGTCCAGGTCGTTTGGGGGTTAACGCACCTGGACGTATGCATACGTCCTGAGGATCGCGCAAACTCTAAGGAAGAGTTCGCGCGATGGGCGCGGGGTGTCAGCTGTATATTACAGCTGACATCCCGCAGCGTCGGCCCCGACCCGAGATCACTCCGGGGAGGGGAGGGGGGTCGCAATCAGGTCGCAATAGCTAAGAGAGACGCAGGAGGAGATCGCTCCTCTCGCGTCTCGGTCGGCGGCAGAGCGCACGGGTCGCTCGATCGTGCGCTATCTTGCTTTATATGACCCTCCCCCCCCCTCCTCCCCTCCCCCCCCCCCCCCTCGCCCCCCCGCCCCCCCCGCCCCACGCCCCCCCCCTCCCCCCCCCCTCGCCCCCCCCCCCCCCCCCCCCGCTCCCCCCCCCCGCCCCCACCCCTACCCCCCCCCCCCCCCCCCCCCCCTCCCTCCCCCCCCCTCGCCCCCCCCCCCTCCCTCCCCCCCTCGCCCCCCCCCCCCCCCCCCCCCCCCCCCCCCCCCCCCTCGCCGCCCCCCCCCCCCCCCCCCCCGCCCCCGCGCTCCCCCACCTCCGTCCCCCCCGCTCCCCCCCCCACCCCCTCCCCCGCCCCCCCCCGCCCCGCCCCCCCCCTGAGCAGCCCGGAGGGCATAGAATGGCTTTTGGGTTTCTGTGACGTTCGTCGATGCAGGCCGGTGCACTGTGGACATGGCCGGCTTGTCAGGTGACTGACAGGTTGTCATAGGACCAGTGCACTAGCAACAAGTGTGCATTGATTCATTGATGAAGATCTATAGATCTCTCATTCAAATCCCCTGTGATTCGTTACGCCTTCTACGGGTAAAAGTAAAATTAGAAAAATGTGAAAAAAGTAAAAAAAAGTAAGAAAAAAGTGAAACACAAGGTAAAACACAAACACGAAGGAAATATGAATTAAAAACACGTCACGAGCCCTTTTCCCTTTACACGCCAATCGCCCAAAAAGATCAAAATAAAATAAAGTGTACCGTATTTGGTAATCACCGCGTGTGTAACGAACCTGCCCTATAAATCTGTCATGTTAATTTACCCATAAGGTGAACGGCGTAAAAAAAAAAAGAACAAAAAAAACTGATCAAAGAATTAAGATTTTTGTTATCCCGCAGCACATTAAATGGAATAAAAGTGAATCAAAAACTGCCTATAAACGCCAACGCATTTTACCAATTAAAACGTCCATTATCCACAAGAAAAAGTCCTAACAGTAGTGCCGTGTATACGGTAAAATTTAAAAAGTATGGCTCTCAGAAGATAGCGAGGCTTAAAATATTTCTTTGGACACACTAAAAAACACTTTTTTTTTGTTAAGATACTTCAACATAAAAAACTATATAAATATTGGGTATGCATAATCGGTCATCGGAACCCACAGAGTTAAAGATAACGTATTAGGAGACTGCACAGTGAGCGCTGTTAAAAATAAATAGATAAAAAATCAATACTAGGGATGTGCAGTATTTTGTCTTCACTTCTGCCTTCCAAAATGGATTTAAAAACTGATCTCAAATAGTCCTTGTCCCCTAATAATGTGTATACCGATAAAAACTCAACTCATGTCCTCGCAAAAAACAAGCTCTGTATACAGATCCATACACAGAAAATAAAAAAGTTATGGCTCTCAGCCTATGGCGATGCAATATGTGTTTTCCTGTTTGAATATGAAGTGTTGTTTTATTGTATAAAAGCAGGTAAAAAATAAAAAAATATACAAATTGGGTTTGTTGTAATCATATCGACCTGTGAGAGTATTACTAGCATGTCATATCTAATGCAGAGTGACCGCTTAAAAAAGAAAATAAAAAAAACTACCGGATTGCTGTATTTTGTTCAAGTAACGCCTCTCAAAGAAATCCTTAATAAAAGTGAACCAAATGTGTTGTATGACCGCCATAATGGTACCCAATAATAACATCAATTCACCCGGCTAAAAAACTAAGGCCTACACAGCTCTGCTCAGCGGCAAAATGAAAAAAGTTATAGACTGTCAGAATAGCATAACATAAAACTCAATTTTTTATATGACCTATTTCTATTGTTAAAAGTAATAAAAGACCATAAAAAAAAACTATATAAAATTTTATACCATTGCAATTGTTACCGTCCCCTAGTAAAGTATTCCATCATTTACAGTGCACCGGCGAACGCTGTAAAAATTGAAGGCCCAAAAAACAATGGTGGAATTGCGTTTCCCCACCCCCCCCCTTTTTCTTGGCCCATGCTAAATAGAAAACATGGAATACCTGTGCGACCAAAAATGCGCGACAATACACCACAGATGAGATCCCTGAGTGGGTGTTGAATCTAAAGATGGGGCGACTTCTGGAAGGTTTCACCTGTTCTGGGTACTTTAGGGGCTTTGCAAAATGCTGACATGCGTCGCCCACCAAAATCTGCGTTCCAAAGCCCAAATAGCGCTCACTCCCTTGTACGCCGGTGCATGCGACAAACGAGTTTTACATCGCCCACATGTAGGGTATTTGGCCGAACTTGGAAGAAATTGCTACGAAAGTAAGTTTGGTGGTTCTTTTATCCGAGGATTCCTTGTAAATATGAAACATTTTAAGCTAAGAATTGCAGATTTATTGGAAAATATTTTGATTTTTTTTTTTTGATTTTCACGGCCTAATGCTAAGAAAAAAATTTGTGAATCACTGTGGGTCGATATACTCACTACACACTGTATATTACCTTAAGGGTGTAGTTTCGCAGGATAGGGGGATCTTTTTAGGGGTGTTTATTAAGTTTGGGCCTCTGTTCAAACGCTAAAATGGCGCCTAAATAAAATTGCTAGTGAAAGATGAGACCCCAGATGTCAGTAGGTGCTCTTTCCTATTCTGGGGGCTTATGGTTGAGCCCAGTATAATGACTAGGGCATCATATGAGATTTCTAAAAAAACGGGCAGACCTGGGGAAATTTATATTACATTGCATTTACCTAGGTCACCTTGTTACCGTATTCCTAGTGAATTATGGATAAATATTGAAAATACTGCAAAAATAGTGAAATTTTGAAATTTACCTCCACTTTGTTTTTAATTTCTTTTAAATACCAAAAGGGGTTAACAATTTCCCTAAACACTGTTAAAAATATTTTAAGGGGTTATTTTAAAAGGCGAAATTTTGGGGTGTATCTAACATTGGGCCTTCAAACCCACGTCAGAAGGATGGTCCCAAAAAAATGTATATTGAAAAATTTTCTTAAAAAAGGGGAAAAATTACTACAAAAATTTTCTAAACCCTCTAATGATAAAAAAAAAAAAAAGGAATTTAAAAAATGATCCCAAACCCATAGTGGACATATGGAATGCTAGTTAAAAATTTTTTGGGGTGAATAATTATCTGTTTTGCAGCGGGAAATTTTTTTAAACTTTCAAAAATCACAGTTTTTTCAAATTTTTCTTAAAATTTTTTATATTTTCCAAAAAAAAACAAGGTTGTATGGAAAAAATTTTTTTACAATTTAAAAGAAAATGTGTCCGAGAAAAAATCTCAGAATCCATGGATAGGTAAAAGTGTCAAAAAGTTATTCTACATAAAGTGACACATGCCAGATTTCAAAAATAGGGCTGTGTCAGGAAGGCCACAACTGGCTGGGTCCTTAAGGGGTTAATGTTTAAAAATGTTCCATAGTTAATATTGGTAATGGCAATGATCATAGATTTGAGACCTGCATTCATATCTGTGTCTTAATAGTTTGAATGTGGTGTGACATGCCCCCACATGTTTTGCGCATTAAAAAGTGTTGAATCTGTTGGACAATGCCCCAAACATCGTATGCCACTTCTTTTGGCACATTTTTTGCCAGAAAAAACACTTTCATACATGTCTCCCATAGTGTTTGTGCTTGACTTTATTCAGAAATCCCATAGAATGTATGGGGAGGACAGCCGCAAGCGCCACCCTCGTCATTCTCATGTATAGTCGGCTCGCAGATAGGTGAGAGACAACCATGCCTCTAGACTTTGCCTCAGAGGAACACCACTTTTAGGGTAATTCTTAATGTCTATGTCCTTCTTACAATTCTAAATTAACTGTAAGGAGGATTTGTAGAACATTTATTTGTGTAGCTTGTTCCTGGATATCACTGATGGTAACAATCTCATTTTAAGTGCTGCATGCTTTCTATGTTTCCAGTGCTGAAAGGCAGAACTGTAATTGTTTCCTTCAAAAAATTATATAAACATTATTATATGAAAAATGCACGTGTTGACATTGCTTTTTGCTTGTTTTATAATTATCTTCAATGTATTTGGATTAATAACAAGAGTTAATATTTGATTTGTCACTTGACTTTCCCCCAGGTAACGTATGACATTTCTGGAGCAATTGAGAAAAATAAAGATGTATTGTCTCAAAAAACTTTCTTTGTTTGAGAGTAAAAATTGGTTATTATAATGTGAACTACTTCATTTTCCTATATGGCCCTTTTATTCAAAAGTTTTTGGGCAAAGAAAATAATTAGATATTTGTTATTCGATCATATTATTTTAGTTTTAAACTATTCTAAATCAAGTGATCACAAAATTTTCTGCACCACGTACCATTGATATCAACTGTTTTTTTTTTTGCTTAGACTGTAGTGACAACAGGAATCACTTAAGTAGTGACAAAGGGGTTTCATTGTCAGTCTGAAATCACCACAGTGATCTTATAGGAATGTACAACTAGATTAAGTCAATATGATCACATTTTTTTGCATGTATTTATGTGTGTGCATTTTTGCATTTTACTACAAGATAGTGTCTTATCTGCTATATGAAACATTTATTAATCATTTGCAACAGAAAATAAAGCTGTTTACACCCTCCACGTCAATTTGGAAACGTGGAGTGAAAAGTGGGTGTAGCTTGTTGCTTATCCAGGATTAAGACACATTGAGAAAAAAAAGTTGTACTCCACACAGAGCCTCTCTTAGAAAAGTAACGTATTAGTAGGCAGTGTAAAAGTTAATGGCAGAGATGTATGTTGTAACAGAACAGATCTATCAAAAATATGTGTGTAAGAGAGTTCAAACAGGTGTAGTAATATTTACCCCTAAGGTGACCTCTCTAGGCTGATGTTGGTGTTGTGTGCAGTCTAGTAGTAGTGACTGCTTAGATGAGGAGATGACACAGTGGGCGGCATGTCCCATTAGGGCTGCACCATTTTATTATGTATATAGCATCAAAAAACTGTTGACACTGGATTCTCTATATAAATGAACTGCAGCACACCAAAACTAGGTGCATTTTATGCCAGGCATGACACTCTTGAATGCGCCTAAAGTAGACACATCAAATATGAATGCAATGAGCTGCTATGCGCCTTTTTTTTTTTTTTTGCATACGCCTAAATTAGGCGCATTAAATATGCTTTACAAGGCATAGCACATGCCAGATTTTTGACAGGTTTATTTATTCAGGCACATTA
This sequence comes from Phyllomedusa bahiana, assembly GCA_025379985.1. Lineage (NCBI taxonomy): Eukaryota > Metazoa > Chordata > Amphibia > Anura > Hylidae > Phyllomedusa > Phyllomedusa bahiana. Next base: position 107,853 of record JAODAL010003556.1, read on the forward strand.
TACAATCTTTTAATGCGCCTTAAAACTGGCATGGAAGTGCCTCTGTTCTGACATGTTGCCCAGTCTGTTTAGTTTATAGGTAAATGGTTACGCACACCTAGGAAATCAAGTTTATAAGTGAGTGCAATAATAGAAAAGACCAGTAAGGTCCTATCACTAGTAAGAGAGAATCCACTGCACACCGTTTAGAGTTCCTTGATAAAAAAAATACAGGTTTTTATTGACCAGAGGTAAGGATCAACTACACAATTCATGAAATTCAAAAATTCATACTCCATAAATGTTGTACAAAAATACATAGAAACCAGATGTCTTAGGAAATACGACGTTTCGGCGGTAAGCCTTTATCAAGTGACATCTAGATATGAGACGTAGGATAAAAAAAAGGGTATGCGTATGCCAATATATAATTAAATGCAAGGAAAGTGGTAACAGGGCATAAGGGTGGTAGGAGAGTGTTCTGGATTCAGAGGTCCAGAGGGTATGTTAACACAGCGTCTTGCGGAGCGTACCTGTGCGTGCCGCAAGACGCCATATATTTAGAATAAGGCGCTGCTCAGCGTGTTCTTCTAAAGCGCATGGGGGAGGGGTGCTGGCATTCGCTTTCATTATCCCAGTTGCATATACGCTGGAAAGAAGTGACATTTCACTTCTTTCTGCTGGCGTTCAATAAAGACGGCAGGTAAACATAGCTGTAAAACTCTGTGTGAACACAGCCTTAAAGTTTGCCGTTTACAAGTAACATGTATACAGCTGTTCTCAGGGCTGCCATAAGAAGTTTCTGGGCCCTATATAGCCAAAGCATATGGGGCCCCCTTGTTAAAATAAACAAATAAATAAATAAATTATTCGTGGACTGAATATTGAAAAAAAGTACAATTTTGCCATAGTTTTGGGGTTACATTCTTATCTTTATTCTGAATATCAGTACACATACAATGGTCAAAAAATACTGCCACAATATCACCATAAATACCCACTATATAGTGACTCACTTATACTACAATAATATTACTATCCAAGCCATTATTCCAAGACCAATATTGCCAGTAACAAGAATATAGAAGGACCAAATAATACCACCATGACCACATATCCCCACCATAAAGTGCATAAATTATACCACCGCACTGTTACTGAATAGAAATGATTACACTAAGACCACTATTACCACTGTACAGTAACCATAGAGTGTCAGATACCAGTTGTACACAGGCGCTCTGTACAAATATAATGGATTACGGTGCAGTTACATCCAGTGACTCACAGGAGACATCTTCTCTGAGTCTCTTTCCGATTTCTTCTCCATTTGGACTAGATCACCATGACAACTTCTTCCAGCCATGACTCTTCACTGCAGAATTTGTTGCATAAACAGGTTAGACACCTCCCTATCTTTTCCTCATGTCTATGTAAACTATCCAACTATTGTGCTCCAAATGTTAATAATGCCCCTCTTTGGTTCCAATCCTCATACAATAATAATATCCCCTTATGGTCTGTCCAGACGACACGTCAGAATACTCGCCAGATTCTGAATCCTAAAACCACCTTGTCCGACAAGTATTTAGACGTGGTTTTCAATCTGGATTTTAGTTCCTTATTTGCTGGATTTACGGTCAGAAAATAAATCCCATTCATCTCGGTGGTTTTGAAGTCCGACCTCAAGAAAATCCGAGTCATGTGGACTACAACTTGGATTTTCAATTGAGGTCTATGGGGATGGTTTTACAGTTGGTTTTAAAGTTAATGGATTTAAAGTCAAAATCTGCTCCTGGCACACTCCTGGCACACTCCTGACAGCATAAGTTGCAGTCAAGCTTTTCCAATTTAGTTTCTACTGCAGGGGAAATGTAGTGTTATATGGGCGCTGAATGGACGTTCATGTTGTAGATTGACAATTCAAACTGTGGAGATAAAGTCCTAATAGAACATATGGACAGTAGTTGAAACAACCCTTTCAAGTATTACAAAGTATGTAGAGTATGAGTATGTAGAAGTATGCACCAAGAGGCTGTGCCACCACTAGAGGTTATTATACTAGCTGAATTCCGACTGCAGTGGCCAGGAATAGAGCTAGCTCCGATCCTGACCATTTAGCCTCCTGGATGCCTCAGTAAGTAGCATCTATGGTATCTAGGTAGTTTACAGTGACAGGTGGCGCCTTCTATTACCCGGACAATAATGCAAGGTTTGCAGGAATGCCGTATTGCAAATATAAAACGATCATTTATTATAGCTTCTTTAAAACATATAACATTTTGTGTGCACAAACTTGTGCTACTTGCGTGCAACGAGTAGAAAGACCACAGCCGGTCAAAGTCCCAAGTCCATGGATACAACTTGAAATGCTCCAGAGGTCTCCTGATTCACGGAGCCAGCGTGGTGGTGGTGGTGGAGAAAGGGGAGGAGTCTCCCCGAAACGTCACACGCTCATCTCGGACCCCGCCTGTCTGCACAGACTCGCTCCACCACGCTGGCTCCGTGAATCAGGAGGCCTTCTATTACCCACAATTTTGTTCTTGCAAAACAAACGTGGAGTGCCTTTAGTTGACATGGCAGCCAGAAGCCAAGTTATGGCCTTCAGGTCTGTCTATACAGGAGTCTCTTAGGGCGACATGTATGAAGATCGGCACGTCGGAGCGCCCGTTTTCGAGCGCTCAAACGTGAGAGCTGCGCCTCATGATTGTCGGCACCCGAGGTGCGCTCATACCTGCGGTGTACAGTTCCCTGCGCGTCGACAGTGTGTGAGGCGCAGTGCGGGACTTAGGCGCAGAAGGACTGCGCCTAACATGTATTCCGATTCGAGACAGGCTGGAAAACCGCGAGAAATTATTAAACATGTTAGTGAATAGCAAAAAAGTTGTCTTTCAAATGAATGAATGAATAATGAGAAAAATCAAAGGTGTCTAAAAGCGATTAAATATAGTGAAAAAGTGGATCATTTAAAATTAAAGGGAAAATATATAAGATCGCTAAAGAAATAAATCTCAGCTCCGTGATGCATGGAGTATGAATAAAAAAAAGTTTTTATTAGGTGTAAGACTGTAACGGTCGGGTGATGACAAACGTGCGCCGACCGCTGACATCCAGGTGTGGATCCTCTGTGATCACCGCAGGCGAGGTGGTAGCTGGAGGACCATGCCAGGGAGCGAAGTCTAAGGGGCCCCTGGTCTTCACCAGAGCCCGCTGCAAAGCAGGATGGACTTTGCTTCGGGGACCCATAGGTCGCTACCCCTGACGTGGCTACCTGCGGTGACAGCCGAGGTGCAAGACAGGAATACAGGCGGTGGTATACAGGAACAACAGGAAACATGTGCAGCAGGATACAGGAGGAATAAACGTACACATAGCAGGAATCCAGCAGGATACAGAACAGGTGCAACATCAGGACATGGCAGGTACTGGACAAAGACGACACGACAGGATACAGGACAGGTGCAGAGACAGCAGGGACGACTGACGGATGGTCAGGAGCTCAGGTGGGAAGCAGGAACTGGACCAGCAACTCGGGGGTTAAAATCCCCAACAGCAGACCTGAGATGCTGGCAGGAGCTCAAGATGGACTCAGCATGAGGCTCAAACTGCAACAATGGACTGACCCAGAGTAAAGGCAGGAACTTCCTCTTATAGACAGAGTTCAGAGGTGAAGAGGAAGGTGCACAGGACAGGAAACTAATAAAAAGGCAGGAAGCTGGCTAGCGCATGCCCTAGGAGGCACAGTGCACAGACAGGACCCCAGAAAGCAACAAGACAGGACAGGCAAGTACAGGAAGGCACGAACGGACGGTCCATGGCAGGGGGCCCGGCTGATCCGTGACAGTACCCCCCCTCACCGCCCCCACCTCCCCCCCCAAATCACAAAAAAGGCGTCCCAATAGGTTGGGGCCGCAACTTCTACGGGGGCAACCCCCAAACCAAAAGGGGGGCTGATGTAGCCCGTAAAGGGGGGGAAAACCCAGAAAAAAGGGGTGCCCCGGGGGGAAACAAAGGGGACCAGGGGAAAAAAGGGAGGGTACTCAGGGCGGGAAAGCGAAAAATGGGTACGGACGCTTGGGCTGGACCATGGCTAGGCAACAGATGGAAGCTCTGGCCTTGGACCATGAGCTTGGCAACGAGGAAGCTTGGGGCGGGGAAAAAGAGGACGGGCAACCCAGCGGCGCTTGGCTGGACCATGAGTAGGCAACAGACGGACGTCTGGGCTAGACCATGAGTAGGCAACAGAGGACGCTTGGGGGGACCTGGTAGCAAAGGGGGCCCTCCCGGGGGCGGGGTTCCCCGGGCGAAACCCTGAGCCAGCGGCGGGGTACTGCCTCTGGCAAACATGGGCCAGCGGGGGTATGACACTTGGGCCCGAAACCCAGGGGGTTTCCCCCGGGTGGAAGGGGGGGTACTGACACCTGGGCAAACATGAGCAGCGGCGGGGATCTGACACTTGGGCAACCATGAGCCCGCGGACGGGGATACTGACACTTGGGCGAACCAGAGCCAGCGGACGGGGGGGGGAAAAACGGGCAAATCCCCCGGGCGAACCATGAGCCAGGGGGGGATACTGACATTGGGTGAACCAGAGCAGCGGAGGGGATATGTGCTCTGAGTGGACCATGAGCGCGGGGGGATGGGTGCAGACGCTCTGGGCGAAAAATTAAACCAGCGGGCCGGGTGCAGATGCTCTGGGGAACCATGGTAGGCAAAAAGATGGGGCGCTTGGGGGGGATATGAGTAGGAACAGACGGACGCTTGGGCTGGACCCTGAGTAGGGAAAAAGACGGACGCTCTGGGCTGGACCATGAGCTAGGGAACAGCGGACGCCTTTGGGCGGGGCCTGAGCTAGGAACAGACGGACGCTCTGGGTGGGACCATGAGCTAGGAAAGACGGACGTCTGGCGGACTGAGCTAGGCAACAGCGGCGCCCCTGGGCGGGCCTGAGTGGCAACAGACGGAGCTCTGGGCGACCTGAGCTGGCAAAACGGAGCTTGGGTGGACCATGAGCTGGCAAAGACGGGCCTCTGGGCGGACCATGAGAGGGAAAAGTGGGGCCCCTTTGGGTGGGCCATGAGCTGGAACAACGGACCTTGGGCAAAACCCTGGAGGAAACGACCCTCTGGGGAACCTGGCAGCAAACAACGGGCCTCTGGGGAAAACGGGAGGGAACGACACCCCTGGGGGAACCCTGAGGCAGGCAACGGGGCTCGGGGGGAACCCCTAGCCACGGACGGGTTCTGACTCTGGGGAACCCTGAGCCGCGGACGGGGATATGTTCTGGGGGAAACCATGAGGGCCAGGGGACGGGGAAATTTTACCTCTGGGAAACCATGAGCCAGCGGAGGGGGTATGACCTTGGGCGAACATGGCAGCGCGGGGTATGACATCTGGCGAACCTGAGCCAGGGAGGGGGGTTGAATCTGGGGGAACCCGGGCGGACGGGGTATGACTCGGGGAACCATGAGCCAGCGGACGGGGATACTGACTCTGGGGGAACCTGAGCCAGCGGCGGGGATACGCCTTTGGGACCCGAGCCACGGCGGGGATACTGACTTCTGGGGGAACCCGAGCCCGCGGACGGGGATACTGACCTTGGGCAACCATGGCCAGCGGGGGGGGGTAAGACCTTGGGGGAACATGAGCCAGCGGAGGGTTTCACCTGGGGCGAACCCCTGAGCCGCGGGGGGTCGAACCCCGGGCGAACCCTGAGCCAGGGGGGGTTCGCCTCTGGGCGAACCCTGAGCCCCGCGGGGGGAACGGCCCCTGGGCGAACCATGAGCCGGGGCGGGGAACTGACAACCCGGCGAAAACCCTGGAGCCAGGGGGGGTTATGCACTCTAGGCGACGGCACAGGGGGGATTTTGACACCGGGCGACCACAGGCGGGACTGGGGGTAAGGTTTGGGGGGAAAACCCGGCCCGCGGGAAAAAGGGGGTATTGCCTCGGGCGCCTACCCCCGGGGCGGGGCTACCCCTTTGGGAACCTGAGGGGACGGGGGAAACATTTGGGGAAACCCGAGCCCGCGGGACAGGATATACACCTGGGGGAACCAGAGCCAGCGGGGGGAACTGACATCGGGCGAAATGAGCCAGGCGGACGGGGAACGAAGGGGCATGGCAGGGACGGGGGATACTGACCACTGGGGAAAACCAACCCGCGGAAGGGGAAATACGGACCCTGGGCGAACCATGAGCCCCGGAGGGGATTCTGACATTGGGGAAAGAGCCCGGGACGGGGAACTAATCTGGGCGAACTAGCCAGGGACGGGGAACGACCCCGGAAACCCCCAACAGGGGGCCGGGGTATGACAGGGCGAACCACGGCCAGCGGACGGGGATTCTGACATCTTTAAAAAAAGGTTCAAGCGGACGGGGGAACTACGCCGGCGGAATCCATGGTCAGTCCATTCTGAAAAGGGTCGGGGGATGAAAAAGACGTACGTCGACAGCGCCGCCCGCTGACATCCAGGTGTGGATCCTCTGTGATCACCGCAGGCGAGGGTGGTAGCTGGGGACCACGCCAGGGAGCTGAGTCTAAGGGGCCCCTGGCCCTTCACCAGAGCCCGCCGCAAAGCGGGATGGACTTTCCCATGCGGGGGCCCCCAGGTCGCTCCCCCTGACGTGGTTTACCTGCGGTGACAGCCGAGGTGCAGGACAGGAAATACAGGCGGTGGTTTATACAGGAACAACAGGAAAACATGTGCAGCAGGATACAGGAGGAATAAACATACACATAGCAGGAATCCAGCAGGTACAGAACAGGTGCCAACATCAGGACATGGCAGGTACTGGACAAAGATGACACGACAGGATAAAGGACAGGTCCAGAGACAGCAGAGACGACGGACGGATGTCCAGGACTCGGGTGGGAAGCAGGAACTGGACCGCAACTCGGGGGTTTAAAATCCCTAACAGCAGCCCTAGATGCTGGCAGGAGCTCAAGATGGCCCTCAGCATGAGGCTCAAACTGCAACAATGGACTGACCCAGAGTAAAGGCAGGAACTTCCTCTTATAGACAGAGTTCAGAGGTGAAGAGGAAGGTGCACAGGACAGGAAACTAATAAAAAAGCAGGAAGCTGCCACGTGCACGCCCTAGGAGGCACAGTGCACAGACCGGACCCCAGGAAGCAACAAGACAGGACAGGACAGGTAAGTACAGGAAGGCACGACACGCTGACGGTCCATGGCAAGGGACCGCAGCGTGATTCGTGACAGTACTCCCCCTCCAAATCACAAACATGGCATTCCACATAGGTCAGGGGCCCGCAACTTCTATGGGGGCAACTCCAAAACCAAGGTACGGGCTGTATGATAGCCAGTAAAGGGGACACCTAGATAAGGAAGTGCACAGTAGGAAACAAACGGGGCACCAGGCAAGAAAGGGAGGGGAGTCAGGGCAGGAAAGCAGAAAAACGGGTACGGACGCTCTGGGCTGGACCATGAGCTAGGCAACAGACGGATGCTCTGGGCTGGACCATGAGCCAGCGGGCACGGGTGCAGACGCTCTGGGCGAACCATGAGCCAGCGGGCACGGGTGCCGATGCTCTGGGCGAACCATGAGCCAGCGGGCACGGGTGCAGATGCTGAATGCAAACCATGAGCCAGTGGGCACAGGTGCAGACGCTCTGGGCGAACCATGAGCCAGCGGGCACGGGTGCAGACCTCTGGCCGAACCATGACCAGCGGGGAAGGTGGCAGACGCTCTGGGCGAACCATGAGCCTGCGGACAAACAGACACTTGACGAGGGCAGGGTCATCCCGGCGGAATCCATGGTCAGTCCATTCTGTAACGGTCGGGTGATGACAAACGTACGCCGAAGCGCCAACCATGACATCCAGGTGTGGATCCTCTGTGATCACCGCAGGCGAGGTGGAATATTGAGAACCACGCCAGGGCGCGGAGTCTAAGGGGTCCTTGGTCTTCACCAGAGCCCGCCGCAAAGCGGGATGGACTTTGCATGCGGGGGGCCTCCAGGTCGCCTCCCCCCTGACGTGGCTACCTGCGGTGACAGCCGAGGTGCAAGACAGGAATACAGGCGGTGGTATACAGGAACAACAGGAAACGTGCAGCAGGATACAGAGGAAAAAAACGTACACCCTAGCAGGAATCCAGCAGGATACAGAACAGGTGCAAAATCAGGACATGGGAGGTTACTGGACAAGGACGACACGACAGGATACAGGACAGTGCAGAGACAGCAGAGACGACGACGGAGGCCAGGAGCTCAGGTGGGAAAGCAGGAAACTGGAAACCCGCAACTCGGGGGTTAAAATCCCAACAGCGAACCTGAGATGCTGGCAGGAGCTAAGATGGACTCAGCATGAGGCTCAAAACTGCAACAATGGACGACCCAGAGTAAAGGCAGGAACTTACTTTATAGACAGAGTTGAGAGGTGAAGAGGAAGGTGCACAGGACAGGGACCTAATAAAAAGGCAGGAAGCTGCCGCGTGCACGCTCTAGGAGGCACAATCCACAGACCGGACCCCAGGAAGCAACACGACAGGACAGGACAGGTAAGTACAGGAAGGCACGACACGCTGACGGTCCATGGCAGTGGACCGCGGCGTGATCCGTGACAAAAACATTATCTGAAAAAGAGCTAAAACCTTCTAAAAAAATTCCTAAATAAAATCACTAACAAAAAATTAATAACGGCGCCTGGTCTCAACCAATCAGCTCTTTTTTGCCTTTTTTACTGTATTTTGAACTGTCCCGCCTTTGCATTTGATTGGTCAATACTCCTCCATAGCTTATAATGGTTCACTGTCGCTCCTATTCTGATTGGCTGGTTTCTGCCGACCAATGAGAGGCGCTTACAGAATTTGAATTACTGCATTTCCCGACAATTTTCTATATCCCAATTCCTGATGTTGCGCCGGTGACGGCAACAAATGCGTTGTTAGGAACTTGATTAAAGTATGTTTTTAGAAGGTTTAAGCTCTTTTTCAGATAATGTTTTACACCTAATAAAAACGATTTTTGGAATCATACTCCATGTCTCACGGAGCTGAGAGCTGAGACTTATTTCATTGGCGATCTTATATATTTTTCCTCTGATTTTAAATGATCCACTTTTTCAATCCATTTAATCGTTTTTAGACAACTTTGATATTTATCTTTATTAATGAATTAATTTTATAGACAACTCCTTTTTATTATTGTACTGTTGTAACAGTCGACCTAGAGCACAGTTTGCCCCATTCCATTACGTTCTCGCTTCACTTCGACTTCTCCGCTCAGATAGACCACATTAAACTAGGTCTGCCTGCCGGAGCTGTCGAGCGCTGCAATGCGCCTTACTTTGCCGACCCGCGATCATGCATGCCTCGGAGTATTCGAATGTGGTGCGTCCCGCCCCAGAACGCCTAGACCGCACCCATTGCACGCCCCTTCATGTTAGGCGCAGCCGTAAAGTGGCGAAGTTTGTGCCTAACATCGCATCCCTGCGTCCGACAGGGGATTCGGATCGGTGAGGCGCCGTTTTCGCCAGAAAACAGGCGCAACTCCAAATCATACATGTCGCCCTTAGAGTCTAATAAGCAGTACAGTAACATATTGCTATATATTCTAAAAGGGAAGTGGTAGCATAGCCTAGTCCTATATATTGGGACTAAAAAAAAAAGTTCAAAGCAAATAAATAAACAAATAAAAACATTTATAAAAACAAATAAAAAAATCCCTAATTCCCCCCAAAATTGTACTTAATAGGTATTGCCAAAAATATCCAAGCTATAAAATTATTATGCTAATTAATCTGAATGGTCAGCACTGCAAAAAAAAAGCAAGAATTGTCTTTTGATTTATTGTTTATGGTGGAGTCTGTAAAAAAGAGGCATTGCCTGAGAAACAGGGGAGTGGTCTGCAAAAAGGGAGTGATAAATTCAGCGACAGCCCTGTGCAGCAAAAACTCTGACTCTATGTAACTAAGTGTACCACTATATAAAGTGTTGCCAGACTCTGCCCACTTGATGTTTTATATCAGGAATAAGCAGTCTCTAAAGGTGATATCAGATTGTTTCCCCACATGCCCCACAGTATGATGCAGTTTTCTAAAATTCTGACATTAAGCTGAATATTGACTTTTATGAAAAGTGACTTTTTGGATTCAAGCTGCTTCTTTATTTTTTTAATCTGGTAGTTAATTCACTTTAGTTATGTGACAGAAACTGTAAGTAAATAATAGCAAATAAAATAATACCCGTTTTCCTCTATCAGCTTTAGTTTTGGAGATCCGGCATTACCACTTTACCAAGTATATGCTGCTGAACGTAATGGTCACTCAATATCATATTAAAGAAATGTTGGAGATTCACGTGAACCAGAAAAGACATAAATTTTAGAACATTTAAAGAACACGTCCAAACAAAAACATGAATGTGTATGAGCAAATTAAATTCTAATCATCTGCACTAAATATTTGTAAACAAACTAATCTCAAGAATAATATATAATCATGTCCTCGACATCTCATAAACTAGAGCTGCAAGAACAAAATGGATGGGATTTTCGAACTCAGCAGCAATCAAATGCCCAGAATAAGGTCAAAATTTCCAAGCAACAAAAAAATATTTTTTTGTTCCCCAGTGTAATGGGGATATCAGACTTTTATTATGTTTTACATTGTGTACTGTATTTGTAAAATCAGACTGAATATCAAATGTATATAATGTATAGGACTAGTGGCTGCATATTTATTGATCTAGAAATCTGTCTTCCAAAGCAGTAAGTACTGATAAGAATAATGATTATAATCTGCCATGGTTAGGAGACTAATGCTTGTGTAGCTTCCTAATTTACTTTAGTTATGATATATTCATCATTCAACTAGGAAAGTATCAATCAATGAATATTATCCTATAACAATGTACTTTTCGTACTTGAGAAATACAGAGGTTGATAAAACATTTTATAATATTTATTTAGGTGCCTGATACATAGGAGACAAGTATTAAGCTCTTGAAATATAGGACACTTTATTTATCCAAGGAAATTCCTATAAAAATATGAAATAACAAATTACTATTATTATTATTATTATTATTATTATTATTATTATTAATAAACAAGGTACATGCTACTTAAATCTACTATAGCCTAAAGGATATGGAAACTTTGCTACTGTTGAGTTCTAAAAGTCCTTCACTTAGTTGCTTGTGCTGCTGAATCTTAACCCCTTGCACTGTAATGTTACAGAATGAAAATAGAATGTAATTAAGGCTGGATTCTTTTTATAAAAATACACTTGCATTTTCATAGACTGAGCCTGCGTCTTGCTTGTGATCAGTATACTAATTGGGCAGGAGAGAGCCCAGTGCATAAAGGCTGTCTGCTGTTTTACAGTATGGTTGGCCGAAGTGTTTATGATAATTGTAATATTAACCCCTTGGTAACATTTGATGTACAGGTACATCCTAATGCTGGTAAGGATGTATGGAGCAGGCTTAGTCACTGAGCTTGCTTAATATGCAGTATTAATATGCAGTATATGGATAACAGCTGAAAATTACAGATGCGCACCATTCCTCCCCCCAATGCCACACCCCTCGCAATGAAATTGCAGGGTGGCAAACAGTTGCTATGGCAGTCAGAAGTCGAGACTTCTGTGGCTGCCAAGTCACTCTTCCTGTTATTTGCTGCTCATGGCAGGGAATAATAAGAGTACCATCTAAGTATACCCTTTTGCTATATTTATAATGGTGTATAAGCATTTGTGCCCCCTAGTGATCAAGTACCTTAGGGAGGCTGCATGTGTAAGTGAAAAAATATTGAAAAAAGTAAAAGGTTTTAAAAATAAAAAGTAAAATTATAAATTTTGAAAATTCAAAACACCCCCCCTTTTGCTATCTCACAAATAAAAAAACAATAAAAAAGTCACACATAACTGGCATTGTCATGGAAGTAAAAGTCTGATCTCTTAAAATACAACATAATTTACCCTGTACGCTAAACATCATAGAAGGAAAATAAATTCTAACACCAAACTCTGTTTTTTGTTAATTTCACATCACCAAAAATTGGAATAAAAAGTGAGAAAAAGGTTGCATGCATCCCAAAATTGTATGAATAAAAACTACACTTAAGCCCACAAAAAAATGAGCTCTTACTCAGGTCCGTAAGTGGAAAAACAAAAAAGATGTTGGTCACAGAAAACAGTGCTGCAGTGCAAAGTTGAAAAATAGAGAATGCTTTTATTTCCTTAGAACATAATGAAAACTCTACACATCTGGTATTATCAGAGCTCTACAGGCTTGAAGAGTACAGATCACACATTATGTATATTGAAGAGTGAACGCTATAAAAACAAATCCCCCACAAAATTACAAAAGATTTTCTAAATAACTTTTATTTTAATTTCCGCTTAAAAGTTGACTTTGGCGGGAAAAAGCCAACATATATGACATTTATGAAAAAAAAGATGGTTTAAGTGAAAAAAATAATACAATTCTGTTAAAAAACAAAGGGTTAAACAAACAGGATGTTGTACATGTACAGTAGATCATATATGTAGTAGATTTATATGAGAGCATAGAGAGAGGGGAAAGCATCCAAGAAAGGCAACACAGGTAAGGATGAAAGCACAAGCCTTTTCTCTATTGCAGAAGCACCAAAGGAGGTTGTTAAAAACTTGGAACTTGTACCACCTGGCATCAGAACACAGTGGGTATTTGTTAAGACAATAGTTGCTAGGAGTTTCTGAGCATAAGGAAATCTGGTTTATTTGTTGTCAGCTTGCAGAAGGAGGTGCCAGCGTAAGTGTATGCCGAGGTAGAGTTGGATGCTAATTTGTCGGTGTAGTTGTGCCAAACTCTGGTGAGAGGGGTCAAAACAGGACAGTGTTCCGGTATGAGAGAGAGGGTGTGCAGTGTTACAATTTGAGCAGATTCCTCTAGATCCTCATGTGGTAACAGAGAAGACCCATGTCCAGCTATTGAAGTGCCAGTGGACTGAGGAGAAGAGGCATATAAGACTCTACCCAAAGCTAAACAGAGGAGTATTTAACCTCTTCCTAGCAACCATCATATTTTAGAAATTAGGAGGGAGGGTATCAGTGATTTATTACAGTTAACACCCTGTTGATTGGAAATAACTCTGATCCTGGCTGTCTAACCACTTTGGTGTGTTGTGATCAGTAACAACTGTAGTATTTAAATAGTAAGGCAGAAGGAAGGGGCTCACTGTCCACCAATCAGTCTATTCACAATAAAATTGCAGAGTGTCGAGGGGTTGACATGTCAGCCAGGAACATAGTGAAAGCTCCCAGACATGCCATTTTAGTACTGCTGTTAGGTATAATTTAAGGATATTAACTGAAAATTGCATTGCAATACAGAGGTAATGCATGCATTGTACAAGTGATCAGGCAATTTCATGTTCAAATTCCCTACTGGCACTGGAAAAAAACCAGTTTTTTTAAAGATATAACAAGTTCAAAAAACAATCCCATTTCTATTTATCATGTAAAAAATATAAACAATAAAAAATAAACATATGTATTGCTATGTCCAGATATGTCTGAACTATAACATTATCACATTCTTTATCAATGACAGTGTACAATATAAAAAAAAAAATACCCAATGCCGGAACTATTTTATTCTCCCCCAAAATGATAGGAGAAAAAGAGTTTAAAAAATCCCCACTGGTATAAATATAGTACCAATAAACATCTCACCTTGCAGAAAACAAATTCATACACAGCTTCATCAATGGAAAAGTAAAAAGGTTACACAACGTAAAGCACATTTTTAACATTTATTTAAACAGAAAAAATGTATAAATTTGGTATAGCTGTAGTTTTACAGACCTCCATAATAAAATTAGAGTCCTCATGTCTTCTGTGCCATGTTGTTGAAAATGAGAAATGAACTCCATTAAACAATGGCAGAATTGTAATTTTATTTTTGGGTGTTCAACCCACAAAAAAATAATTTTAAACGTTTTTCAATACATAATGTAGCAAATAATAATAATAATCTTTATTTCTGTAGCACCAACATATGCCACAGCACTTCACAATGTAGAAGGTGTGAGTACAGACAAAAAACAAACATTACATAGCAAAAAAAGTTAATAGATCAAAAGGAGTGAGGGCCCTGCTTGTAAGAGTTTATAATCTACAGTATCTCACAAAAGTAAGTACAACCCTCACATTTTTGTTAATATTGTATTACAACTTTTCATGGGACAACACTGAAGATATGAAACTTTGATACAATGTAAAGTAGTCACTGTACAGCTTGCATAACATTGTAAATTTGGAGTGCCTTCAAAATATCTCAAAACACAGCTATCAATATCTAAACCACTGGCAACAAAAGGAAGTACACCCCTAAGTGAAAATGGAAACATTTTACCTAATTTGCCATTTTTCCTCCACTGTGTCATGTAACTCATTACTGTTACAAGGTTTCAGGTGTGTTAAATTTGGTGTTACTGCTCTCACACTGTCTCATACTGGTTACTTGAATTTCAACGTGGCACCTCATGGCAAAGAACTCTCTGAGGATCTGAAAAAAAGAATTCTAGCTCTATATAAAGATGGCCAAGACTATAGGAAGATTGCCAACACCCTGAAACTGAACAGCAGCACAGTGGCCAGGACCATTAGGTAGTTTAACAAGATGTGTACCACTCAGAACAGACCTTGCCATGGTCAACCAAAGTAGATGAAGGCACATGCTGAGGGTTATATCAAGAGATTAGTGATGCCAGCAGTGTTGCTGAGGTTAAAGGGGTTGGTGATCAGCCTGTCAGTGTTCAGAACATACACCGAATAATGCATCACATTGGTCTACCTGGCTGTCGTCCAAAAAAGGTAGCCTCTTCTAAAGATGATACACAAGAAAGCCCATAAACTGTTTGCTGAAGACAAGCAGACGAAGAACATGATTTACTAAAACCATGTCCTTTGGGCTGACGAGAGCAAGATAAACTTATTTGATTCAGAAGGTATAAAGCGTGTGTGGTAGCAACCAGGTGAGGAGTACAAAGAAAAGTGTGTCTTACCTACAATCATGCATTGTAGTGGGAGTGTCATGGTTTGGGGCTCCATGAGTGTTGCTGACTATGCTGTGACATACTGAAGCAGAGCATAATCCTCTCCCTTCTGGGCCACAAGGCAGTATTCCAAACATGATCACGACCCCAAACATACAATGACCACTGTCTTGCTAAAGAAAATGAGGGTAAAGGTGCTGGACTGGCCAAGCATGTTTTCAGACCTAAACCCTATTGAGCATCTGTGGAGCATCCTCCAATGGAAGATGGAGGAGTGCATGGTCTCTAACATCCACTAAGTCTGTGATGTCATCATGGAGGAGTGGAAGAGGATTCCAGTGGCAACTTGTGAAGCTCAAGTGAACTCCATACCCCAGAGAGTTAAGACAGTGCTGGAAAATAATAGAGGCTACACAAAATATTGACACTTTGAACACGATTTCTCCATTTTCACTTGTGTACTCACTTTTGTTACCATTGGTATAGACATTGATGGCTGTGTGTTGAATTATTTTGAGGGCACCCCAGATTTACAATGCTATACAAGCTGTATACTGACTACTTTACATTGTATCAAAGTGTCATATCCACAGTGTTGTCCCATGAAAAGATATAATACAATATTTACAAAAATGTAAGGGGTGTACTCAGTTTTGTCAGATACGATATATATATATATATGTGTATATATATATATATATATATAATATATATATATATATATATATATTATATATATATATATATATAAATATATAATATATAGAGAGAGAGAGAGATAAATATATTGATATATATATATATTATTTAAACAATATATGTATACGGTGTGTGTATATACACTCACCGGCCACTTTATTAGGTACACCATGCTAGTAACGGGTTGGACCCCCTTTTGCCTTCAGAACCGCCTCAATTCTTCGTGGCATAGATTCAACAAGGTGCTGGAAGCATTCCTCAGAGATTTTGGTCCATATTGACATGATGGCATCACACAGTTGCCGCAGATTTGTCGGCTGCACATCCATGATGTGAATCTCCCGTTCACCACATCCCAAATGATGCTCGATTGGATTGAGATCTGGTGACTGTGGAGGCCATCTGAGTACAGTGAACTCATTGTCATGTTCAAGAAACCAGTCTGAGATGATTCCAGCTTTATGACATGGCGCATTATCCTGCTGAAAGTAGCCATCAGATGTTGGGTACATTGTGGTCATAAAGGGAATGGACATGGTCAGCAACATAATCAGGTAGGCTGTGGCGTTGCAACGATGCTCAATTGGTACCAAGGGGCCCAAAGAGTGCCAAGAAAATATTCCCCACACCATGACACCACCACCACCAGCCTGAACCGTTGATACATGCAGGATGGATCCATGCTTTCATGTTGTTGACGCCAAATTCTGACCCTACCATCCGAATGTCGCAGCAGAAATCAGACTCATCAGACCAGGCAAACGTTTTTCCAATCTTCTACTGTCCAATTTCGATGAGCTTGGGCAAATTGGAGCCTCAGTTTCCTGTTTCTTAGCTGAAAGGAGTGGCACACGGTGAGGTCTTCTGCTGCTGTAGCCCATCTGCCTCAAAGTTCGCCGTACTGTGCGTTCAGAGATGCTCTTCTGCCTACCTTGGTTGTAAGGGGTGGCAATTTGAGTCACTGTTGCCTTTCTATAAGCTCGAACCAGTCTGCCCATTCTCCTTTGACCTCTGGCATCAACAAGGCATTTCCGCCCACAGGACTGCCGCTCACTGGATGTTTTTTCTTTTTCGGACCATTCTCTTTAAACCCTAGAGATGGTTGTGCGTGAAAATCCCAGGAGATCAGCAGTTTCTGAAATACTCAGACCAGCCCTTCTGGCACCAACAACCATGCCACGTTCAAAGGCACTCAAATCACCTTTCTTCCCCATACTGATGCTCGGTTTGAACTGCAGGAGATTGTCTTGACCATGTCTACATGCCTAAATGCACTGTGTTGCCGACATGTGATTGGCTGATTATAAATTAAGTGTTAATGAGCAGTTGGACAGGTGTACCTAATAAAGTGTCCGGTGAGTGTATATATATATATATATATATATATATATATATATACATGTGTATGTGTGTGTGAAAAGTTATGTACAACAAACACTCTGTCATATTAACCATATTTTATTTGTCATGCAATTCTTAACAGCAAGTGAAAATGTGGTAATCAACCAGATGTTCCAGTCTAAACTCACACAAACAGGATCCCTTGTACCACCATATCCTCCACTTAAACTTAGAGGACCCAAAGCAGCCTTACTTTTTAAAAATGCATTAACTACTCCAAATGGTGAGACCAAAAGAATCTTGGAGCTCAGTAAGGTAAGATCAGTATAATACCAAGAATGATAATCAAATGTATGTAAGTAAAAATTACTTAACTAATTTAATAAATTAATGATAAAACTATATTGACTTTGGAATTTTTTGGAGTATACCACATAAGTTCAATATGTTCAAATAAATCATCCCACTGTATGTTTTTTAAATTAAAAGTAGGAGTATAAAAATGTATAGCTATATAAAATATTGCAGAATAATTTCCATCAGCCATTATGAGATCCAATCCTTTTTTGCCTAAAATAGTGAGGTAAACTATAGAGGATCTCCCAAATTTGACATGGAGTTATTCAGAAGGTTAAAAGAAAAAAAAAAATCAGATGTTATCCCATGAACTTGGGCTTTACTAGTATAATCTTGCCAAACAACTCTATCAATATGTAGCCACTTTAACAAAATTTATATCATATTAAAGATACAGTATTTAATTTATCAAAAACTCATTTGGGTCAACAACATTTTTATTTTTACTTTTGTACTGTTAATTTTCATATTTTTAAAATGCTCCTTTCTACATAATAGCTGATTTGTTGTGTTTTCTTTTCCTATTAGTGAAGAATTTTACCATTATTTTGTTTCTCTCTAGCTGATTAAAAAGAAAGGGTCATATTCATTTCTTCAGAAGCTGGAAAGAGGAGGGCCAACCACTGTGACTGTACAACTCAGGGTTTGTATACTTCACTGCTATCTATCATGTCAGGGAATCTTTCTATTGGTGGGAGAGGGAAGGCTAGAACATGTGCATTGCATTTTTGTGCAACAGATGATTTGTGGTGAACAAGTCCTCTCTGTTCTTCTCTTTTGTGCAGAAAACTCTCACAGAGCTAATTGGAAAGATACAAGCCAGCACACTACATCTTATGCACTGTATCAAGCCTAACAACTCTAAACTAGCCGAAACTTTTGATAATTTCTATGTGTCAGCTCAACTGCAATATATTGGTGTCCTAGAGATGGTGAAAATAATAAGACATGGTTATCCCATACGCTTGGCATTCCCTGACTTCTTGTCAAGGTAGGTTTGAAGGTCAGTTATTTTAGAAAATGGTGGATCTGATCTATTTGTACATAGAAAATTAATGGTCAGGTGATTCTATAGCTTAGAGTTTAATTGTTGTGCACAATATTTGTCTTTTTACAAATAGACTTATGTGAGAAAGAAGAATATCACCATTATAATTTTATTGTTCTAACTCCTTTAGAAAGGTGCTATTTTGGTACTTAAGGACATAACGATTATTGCTATGTATATGTTGGAATTTGAAAGTGAAAGCTCAGACATTGCTACAGGATGGTGGCTGAAAATCATAGCCAATCCCAGCATGGGTATTCCTGCAGGTACAACTGCTGTTACCCATGATGACAGCACCATACATGCATGCCATTGATCATTAATTACTTACTTCAAATAATGTAAATTTATGACGGATGTCACCAGTTAAAGATACATTATGTTTTATCTGTGATGATTGCAAAACTCAATTTGCTAAATAATCTGTTTTGCAAAACTGTTGATTACATTTATAAATGACTAAATCTTTGTATTTAAATTAAAGTAGCTACTTAACAATTCAAGTGGATTCCACTCTCTCTTTTGAAATGTACATGCTGCCACTTCCTTTTAAGTCAGTCGTCAGACCCCACCAAACAGACATTGGTGACATATCCTAGCAAGGGGTTGATGTGAGGCTGGTGCAGATTATGCACCAGGGCCAAATAAAACCTTTTAAGTTTCTTTAAAATGATTTTCTCTCCATGTGGTTTCACAGGGCCTGCTCTTCGCAACCAGCTTTAGACACCCACTTCCTGGTTAGGCTGTGGGTGGTTCTACAGCAGTGATTGGCATATCAGCTTTGCTATCTCTAGCCGAGCCTGATGGAGGGACATTGTTAATGGAAGAGTTTAAACAGCAGTGCACAAGGCTACAGAGCTCTAAAGGGTTAAAGTTTGTTAGTAAGTAATGTAAACAAACTCCTGTGTTGCTGATAAGACACAGCAGGGAGTTATGTCACCATCCCATCCAGGCCTGCTATAAGAGAGAGAGGTGGCTGGTAACAAGGGAAGCTTGTGTATACAAGCAGAAGATAAGAACTTTGAAAGGGAAAAAAAATCAGAACAGCAATGTATTTGGTAATAGTCTTTATTTACCTTTATGTACATGTTTAAAACGAATAAATTAAATAGGAATACCACCTTAATTATCCCTGTTATTCATGTCATATATATACTCTTCTATTGATATGCATGAATTGATATGTCTCTTTTATATATCTGTTTTTCTGTTGCAATATATATATATATATATATATATATATATATATATTTTATATATATATATAACTTTTCTATTGATACGCAGGTATTGATGTGTGTCTCTTTATATATCTGCTTTTCTGCTGCACTGCACCCTCTAGGTTCCACATAGGACAGTAGGCTCTGGGACGGCTTCTACGTTCTAGTGCATCTAAAAAAAAATTTAATATAATTGAAAAGTTCATTTATGTCCATGATTCATGTCAAATAGAGAAATCCATATAGTCTAGACTCATTACACACAAAGTGATATATTTTAAGTGTTTTAATGTGGATGATAATGGCTTACCGCTAATAAATACTTAAAATTCAGTCTTAAAATTAGAGTAGTGCATAAGACCAATCAAAAAATTGTAATACAGAAACTTTGGCCTACTGAAAAGTATGTACAGTATATGTACTCAATACTTTCTCAGGTCAGGTGTTCATGAATTACTGCATCAATGCAATGTGGAATGTAGGTGATCAGCCTGTGGTATTGCTTAAGTGTTATGGAAGCCGAGATTGCCTTGATTGCCCTTCAGCTTGGCTGCATTTTTTGACTCTGGTGCATTTTATCTTCTTCTTGACAATACCTTATAGATTGTCTATGGGGTTAAGGTCAGGCAAGTTTGCTGGCCAATCAAGCATAGTGATACCTTGGTTATTAAACCAGGTATTCATACTTTTGGCAGTATGTGCATTTGCCAGGTCCTGCTGGAAAATGAAATCAGCATCTCCATAAAGCTTGTTAGCAGAGGGATGCATGAACTGCTCTAAAATCTGATGGTAGACAGCTGTTCTGACCTTTGACTTATAACACAGTAGACCAACACCAGCAGATGGCATGACTCTCCAGACTATCACTGAATGTCGAAACTTCACACTGGACCTCAAACTGTTTGAATCTAGGCCTCCTTACTCTTTCTCCATACTCTGGGACCTTGGTTTTCAAATAAAATACAAAATGTATTTCATCTGTAAACAGGACCTGAAGCACTGAGCAACAGTTCAGGTCTTTTTCTCTTTGGCCCAGGTAAGACGCTTCTGACAATGTCTCTGGGTCATAAGTGGCTTGACACAAGGAATGGGACAGTTGAAGCCTATGTCCCAGATACGCTGTGTGTGGTGGCTCTTGAAGCACTGACTTCAGCCACAGTCCACGCATTGTGAATCTCTCCCAAATTCTTGAATGACCTTTTTTGACACATTTTTCAAGGCTGTGGTCATCCCTGTTACATGTGCCCATTATTCTACCACACTTTTCCTTCCACACAACTTTCCATTAATATGCATTGATACAGCACTCTGAACAGCCAGCTTCTTTAGCAATGACCTTTTGTGACTTTTCTTCCTTGTGGAGGGTGCCAATGACGTGACAACTTTTGAATAACTGTCAAGTCAGCAGTCTTCCCCATGATTGTCACAATCTATATAGCAAATACTGAATCCAAGAATGTAGAATGCATTATAAAATTACATATTTATTAAAACATAATAAAACTTTAAAAAAAAACTTAAAAGATGATGGGAACCACAATAAATGACAGCAGACTGGAAGCTTTACAGTCAAACTTAAACGGTAACATAACATGATCCAAAAATAACCCAAGTAGACATATTTCACATGCACCTTAATTATTTCACCTAAAAAGAAATAGTGAATAAATAACGCAAAACGCAGACAGTTATAAATAAATAAATAAATAAATAAAATGTGTGTAAGGTGCATAGATCAATATATGAAAGGGTTAAATATCATAAGTGAATATAATATCAATGGATGCTCCAGAATGCCAACAGCCTCGACGTGTGTTTTGATGCAATAGCTTTGAAGTCTACTTTGGCTATTTTTGCATCATGTTATATTTCCATTAAAGTTTGACTGTACAACATCTGGTCTGCTGTCATTTTTTGTGGTACTCATCATCGTTTCAGATATTTTAGTCAATTTTATTATTATTAAGACTAAATAAAAATGTAATTTTAACATGCATTCTATGCTATTGGGCTCAGTATTTTTCATATAGGTTGTGGTTATAAGTATTCTGAGCTTCCCCTTAGGCACAATTATTACTTTTATTGTTTTTTTACTTTCTTTTGGGCGATACTTCCTGTTTTCTGTTTTGTTGTTTTTTGCTCAATGGTTGTATAGCCTACTGAACTAGACTGAGGGACCATTTAAAGGCTTAGGAAACCTGTGACTGTGACACCACAAGTCAACATTATTGACCTTTCTTACATTATTTTAATTTTCTGATATACGGAATTTTGGGTTTTCATTAGCTGTGAGTTCTAATCATCCACATACAAAATGCTTGAAATAGATTGCTCTGTGTGGAATGAGTATATACTTTATATGGGTTTCTCTATTTTACTTGAATTATGGACATAAATTAACTTTTGGGTGCTGTTCTAATTTTTTGAGATGCATTAGTATAGAGAGCAACCTAAATAGAACCTAGCAGGTGATTATTTCAGCTCAAAACAACATTGTAACTGGTGGACCTTGGGACTCATTGTTTAAAACCCTAGGCCCACTAGAGGATCCTTTAGTATTCTGCTCAGCTAGTACAACCCTGCTGTAGTTCTGTTTACAGCTAATCCCTGAACTGTAAAAATTCAGCAAAAATGCTTTTTAGTTTATTGATCAGCAGAGTGGTATGATTGGTTTACATTCAAACAAACCTTATATGCACATATCTTTAGTTCCCAGTATTATTTAGGATATGCTTTTCCTTTATATCCTTTACTCATACAATGAGTACCAAAGGGCAAGCTAAAGGAGGAGACTTAACTCCAAATGAAAATGTTATTTCTATTGCAATTCTCTAATATAAAAGGTAACTCCTATCTGTCAGTTTAGCTACACAAGCATCCTAATAATATTATACAGTACACTGTAATATTGTAAATTTAAAACTCATATTGGTTGGAATTAAATATAATATAAAGGACTTACTTTTTGTGAATTTTTCCAGTAGTATATTATATAATATAAAACATACTATACTATGAAGTCTAACTTCAAGAATAAGAATTGTTTTTTTCTTTAATACTTTGTTACATTTGTAAATTTATTAGTAATATGTTTGTTTATTTATTTATTTTTTTGTGCCTAAACAAAAATATGATTGGTAGATTGTTTACACAGAAAAATACCAATATCATAATAGTTTAGTATGCCATGAGCATATGACCAGACTCATGATTTGAATATTTTCGCACAATAGGGTCAGCCAGACTCTCTTTCACAAGACCTTTCACATAGCTAACTATTTAATCCCACAGACAACACTTAAAGTTTTCTGCACTTTTCCTGGCTTTTGAAAAATTACAGCAGGAATGTTATATTTTGCTGCAAGCCTTTTAAGTGCAACTGAGGTCAGTACATTTAAGTTTGCCTTTTGTTCATACTAATCTTTAATGCAAGTAGAAATGATTGACTACAATAAATTAATAAAGGTTATGAATGGAATTGTTGCATTAATACTTTTTTCTGCAACTTTATTCTTACTCTTGAATATAAGCAGCACTGATAGATATAGAGTCAAGGCCATCTCCTATTCTCTGAGGCCAGCTTATATCAAGCTACAAACTGGCCGCAGAAGGAATTTTGCGATGTGGCAAGAACTCTTTAAGCTAGATGGGACCTTGCGCACTGCCATATAGGAGAACAAAACTACCAGGGTATCTCTCTCCTCCACTTTTCCCACATCTCACAAGTATCATCTTCCTGGTATCATCTCCTCTCACTGGTATCATCTTTTGTCTCCTTTAAAAATCATCTCTCTTCTCTTCTCTTACTTCTCTATGGATGGCAGCCTTCACACAGGAAAGAATCCCATTTCCCATAAAATTTTAGTAGGAGAGCTAGAAAAATCTGGGGCCACATGTATGAAAACTGTCTAGGTCTAATACTTACTTTGTTGCCCATAGCAACCAATCAGAACACCCCTCTCATTCTTCCAGAGCACTATATGAAATGAGAGGGGCACTTTGATTGGTTGCTTTGGGCAAAAAGTGCATTTTAGACCCAGACAGTTTTCATACATGTGGTCCCTGGTGGGCAACATGCACTGCTGCAAATTTTACTCTCTTTGTACCACAATCATATTGTACCCCTATATTATCATGAAGAGTCCATAAAAATAAGTTTTTAAAAAGGAGTGCACAAATGAGGTTTTTCTTACACCAGAAAACTGACTTGGTCCGATAAATTCACCCTTTAGTGTCCTCAAAAATATAAGCATCATTCACGGTGACCAAAAACACTAGTGTTATAGACAATAGTATTGACAAAAATAACATCATGCAACACATCTGTGCTCAGAATTAAGGTAGTATTACTGAGGGACTCCAAGTAGAACTATGGCAAATACATACACAAAAGACAATGGAAAAAGACTAAAAGGTTCACCTATCCTCTGGGTGATGGTTAGTCTCAAGAACATTCAGTTTTCATTTTTAGCTTCTGTGGAGTAGGTCAGTGGGTCAGTGGAGGGGGACTCCAGGATTTCTCTGAAGCAGCGATGGAAATGGACTTCAGGATGCACTATATGTGTAGCCATGTCTGGGCTCGACACAGTAAGCATTCTTTATAGAGAGTTTCTGGGGCAATGGAAAAGGTGTGGGAAGGGAATAAGCAATAGGAGGATGCTAAGGTGAGGAGTGTAAGAGGCAGCTTAATTATTTACTATGTAAATCCACTGCTACCTGCCTTCTCTATACTAAGGGTCACATGTATGAAACGGTTTTGGTCTAAAACTCACTTTTTTCCCCATAGAAACCTATGGGCAAAAAAGTGAGCTTTAGACCAAAACTGTTTCATACATGTGGCCCTAAATGTGTAGTTATTACAGGATCTATGAACAGCTCCTCCTCTTCTTCACCAGAGAGAATAGGTATCCCCTTGTAATATGAGACTTTATCCTCTTGTGTAGTTCCCTTCAAAAGAAGACTCCACAAACCAATGTAACTAAACCAGATCAACCTAACTTTTACATAGAGTCGATCAAAAATTTTGATGAATGGCGACCTCTTTAGCCACCTTCCTCCATGACGTGGCCTTCCTAGTGCCAGAATTGTAGCGGTCACTACACTAACACATCTGCCCACAGTGTTCCTGGCTATCTCCAAACCTCAACTTTTATAACATAGATAGATAGATAGATAGATAGATAGATAGATAGATAGATAGATAGATAGAGCAGGAATTATGGAATTATGTTTCAAGGCACCTGGTAGAGACTGAATTGATAAACCCTCCCCCCCAAATACTGAGAATGGTTGATGCCCTGTAAACTCTGCTATATTCGGAACTCCCATAGAAGTGAATGAAAAGGATGGCTGTGAGCACCGCCCTTCTCATTCTCATGCATGGTGGCACTAGACTTTGCTTTGTGGGAACATCCTCTTATCCATTCACATGCTCACAATGCTCACAGAGGGGGATAGAAATGGGGTGCCTTTCTTATGTTATATAGCTACCGTGTGAGTACACACAAATAGAATTTCATTCACCTATGAACGTTGTACATCATGAAGCATAATGCTCTGTTAACACAAAGAAATGACTTGCCATCAGCAAGGGTTTTGGGAGTAGGATATTCTGTTATCAGTATATACAGGGGGTCCCTTTTTATAAATTGGGAATGTCAAAATAGGAATACCCCTTTAAATCACTTGCACTATTTTGCATTTACGGGATGAGCACAGTATATTTATTCCTTGTTCTCATTTCTATGTACCAGCATTCTAAAATCCAGGAAAGACTTACTAGGCTATTACTTCAACAATGACTTTGCAATATTTGCTTGAGTCAGCAAATGGATGTCACTCGCAGAGGAAGTTTTGATGAGCCCATGAAGTAGACCCATAGCTATTAATAAAATCACAGTTCATATTCCATCACCTCAATATCACTGGATGTCTGTAAGTGACTGATAAGCTTATATTTAAAAAGAGACTGGCAGTGATTCATCACAGAGTCCTTAATAACATCGAGCATTAGATACAAAATCCAGTACATTTAGCTGTAACATACTGTAGAACAATTTCACCTTGTAATTATTAAAATGAATTGATAAAAAAATGAACGTTTTGGTAAAATTGCATTATTCCTATTAATGTGGGATATACAGACCTTAGCTATAAAGACATCAATTTACTAAGAGATTCACAACTTGAAAATAAGAATGTAGTAATAACCAACACCATTAACTATCACCCAGGCATCAAAAGATATTATTGTGATCAGTCAGAGATGTAATTTAACCTGGGCCCCATTGCAAAATCTAGAACATTGCGCCCCACCAACTATCTTCCATTGGTTGCTAAACATTATGGGCGACATGTATGAACGAGGCTGTGCCAGTTTTCTGACATGCTTTGAAGCCAAAAACCTATCGTAACTGTTCTTTAGATGTATTAACAGTCGTACGCCTATACAAGGCGCATTCTGCCAAGTTTGCATGGCCGTGTCACACCAGAATCGTACTATTGTACCAAAATTGGGCACGAAAAGTATGAATGTGCGAAAAATTGGTGCATAACTGTCGTACAAATCCATACCAGTTTCAAAGTAGCATGGCTCATACTACTTTTGACGTAGAGTGGGACACAAATATAAAGTGCTATAAGACACTTTCATACATATTGTTGCCTTCTATACTCCTCTATTGCGATTTCAAACTGCCGTATCGGTGCCAGGTTTCATACATGTTGCCCTATCTTATTTCTATAGACTAGGCAAAAAAACCACTGTGATTTAAGCATATTTATTGTATCAAGATGCTGAACCAAGAATTATCTAGACCAAAGTTGAAATAACAAAAAAAAAATATACTCTTGGTCATGATGAACAAACATACAGCATTAAATGTAAAAGGAAGACAAGGGATTTAATTATTTAACAATAATTGACAATACAATACAAAGGTATTGGGCATCATATCAACATTTTGGTGGCTTTTTATTAGCTACTTGCATGTAAGATAGAAGAGGAAATAATATTTTGACTTGCACATCATTAAAATCTTATTAAGCTGCTTCACTGTGGCTAATACCAGGTGAACCTCATGGAAGTACTTTTATTGGAAATAATGCAGGGGAATAATCAGTTTAAGTTATGGCAGAGAACATCCATCCAATGTAATTTCTAACTTATTTTAAATATGTGGTCTCACAACAATAACATGTCTATCTGCCCTGTTAGAATATAAAGCCGTTCTAACAGGGATCTTCTCCTCTGACTCCTGTACAGGCAGTCCCCGGGTTACAAACCGGATAGGTACTATAGGTTTATTCTTAAGTTGAAATTGTATGTAAGTCGGAACAGGTATATTTATTAAATGTAACTCCGGAACAAAAGGTTTTTTTAGTTTTGGGTAGTGCAGGGAACAGTTTTTATATTTGTTTTGCTGTCTGTGCCCTTTTTTTAGAAGATTTCACCTAACGTCCTGTATCTCATATGCAGCTGTGGCATGCTGGCACTTGGTTATCATGGGGCGTGACTCACCATAAGTCTCCGTTTGTAACTAGGGGACGTATGTAAGTCGGAATGATGTAAGTCGGGGACTGGCTGTATCTATGTTAGAACGGCAAACTGTTTTGTAAGACTGGCTCCCCTTCTAGTGGACTTGATGTTTCCATGTGTCACATCAGTGACCAATCAGTCAGCTTCTCTTTAACTGCCCCAACACATCAGACTCTCCTCCACTTTCACCAGCTTCAAAAGCAACCTGAAAACCCATTTCTTCAGGCTTGCCTATAACCTTCACTAAACTTGTCACTACTTCCTCCACAGACATGTCTGCCCCTCACCTCCGGTCTCTTTCCCCCTCCTTGTAGATTGTAAGCCCTCGCGGGCAGGGTCTTCTCTCCCTCTGTTGTGCCAATTGTCATTATCCCTTATCACTGTACTCGTTTGACTTATGTAATGTATGTAACCCCCTCGAATGTACAGCGCCCGGGAATCAATGGCGCTTTCAAATAAAGAATGATAATAATAATAATATAATAATAAAAAAGAGGCTTGCATCCTCTATGTCTAAAGTGATGACGGTTGCACATCATCATTGACGGTGATTCTATCATTTATAAACAGTAAGATTATATAATGCACTGACACAAGTGGAAGTGATGGTGGATTCATTAAACGAGTTAAAGGGTTTAAATGCCTTTTTCAAGAAATATTATGTTACAGATTATGGTTAACAGATTGTGGAGATAAATCCATTAATACTGGGATTATTCTGATTGCTGTATTTGGAATCAAGAAGGAATTCTTTCTCTTGTATGGGACAATTGGCATCCACCTCACAGGGGTTTTTGTTTACCTTAGTATCAACACAGTAAGATTAAACTTTGGACTCGATGTACCTTTTTGATGTGTCTTTTTCCAACCTTATCTATTTTGTTACTATGAACAGTCCTCAGCCATAAGACTTCTTTATGTACTCTTTGTTATCTCTACAACTGAATTTCAGGTATAAGCACTTATCAGAAATCTTAACAAGACAGAAGCATAAAGCAACACCTGAAGAGAAGTGCCGACATGTTCTAGAACAATGCAAGCAGCAAGGATGGCAGGTAAAGTAAAAAAAAAACAATCATCTGCTTTGCTATAGGTAAGGTTCATATGTTGCTTGAGTTTTCTTGATTTTCTTATTTTTTCTTAAACTCTGAATAATTAAAATTTCATTTCTTTAGCTAATTTTTTTTTTACTATATGCAAATGGTAGTTATTAGACAATAGAAATGATATATTTTTATAGGGTTACACCTAGTCTAGAACAAGGGAGTTCAGCTTTTGTAACAATAGATTAGTAAAGTTAAGCACAACCAGTCTATAGTTCAGATCAGGAGATAGATTAATGTTGCTTCTTTGCTCTTCTCACTGAGGATTGTCTGGACTGATAAAAACCCTTACCTATGTCAGAGGGATAAGTTCAAGGCTGAGTGCACATTTGCATTTGGTGACCTTGTATGAGGTCATGGTGGGGTTTTCATCACGTTTGACTGCTGCATGCAGAACTATTGTTACCAGCAAATACCAGTAACTTTAATTAAACCTTGATGGGACCTGATTACAAGTAAATAAGGTCCTCAAAAACTGTTTAGATCCATCATGCAATGGATTTAGCACACTGGTTAGTGTCATTATGAAAATAATTAATTGTACAGATGTGAACAGAGACTAAGCAAGGTAAATTTTTCTCCCTTGATATGTAAGCAATGGGTGATTTACTGACAGTAAGTTCTTGAAAATGGTGAATAATTGGTATGCAAGATACAGTATATTAGAAGATTATATAACTTTGAGAATATAACCCATTTAATTCATAGATAATTTGAACATTTGTCCTATTGCTCAACCTTGGGATCATAAAGCAGGATATGGCTTTCTGTTAATGAGCTGAGTATACTAAGACAGACTAGCACCTAGAGATACATTTTCTGACAACCAGAGGATTATGGCTGTTAGATGGTGTATCCTTAGTAACAAGGCTGTTTAGCTCAAAGCTGATCTTATGCTGACAGTAGAGAACTGAAAAAACATCATATAAGATGTGTAACCATGAGTCCTGTCTAAAGATGTGTTAAGCTGGATGATCTCTTTATGTCATTACATGTAAATATTTTTGATATATCATTATATAAAGGACTGCTAATTTGGCATCACAAGTATTTTTATTGTTTACCAATATAAATTAAATGTTCTTGCTTACTTGGAAACTGTGGAGCACCACATGTCATTGATGTGAGGGTTGAACATCAGCTACAAAGGTGTGTGAGGGCGGACCAACATACTGTAGTTGAGCAGCTCACCACTAACATAAACCAGATGGCTTTCAGATGTGTCTTTAACAAAAGTTTAGTGAATCCTTTTGGCAGAAAAGGCTTCAATTTTCATGGCAGTATCAGAATTGGACTCCCACTGATTGGCAAAGAGTTGCCTTCTCCAATGAATCTTGGTTTCTGCTTCATCAAACGCATGGATGTTTGCATGTCAAATGAGAAACATCAAAGAACAAAAACCCTGCAATTAATGTTAGAACAACACTAGCTGGTGGTGGCAGCATTATGGTCTGGGAAAAAATTTTTCTGGCATCCTTTTGGCCCACAAATCCATATGGAAGACACTCTCAACCAATTATGGTATGAATCCATCCTGATGTATCATATACATTCATACATGATTGAAAAATGATTGGTTGGAAGAGCATGACCAAGACTTCCAAATACTACCCTGTCCCTCTGATTCCTCAGGCCTGAACCCAATTACGCATCTATGCGACCATCTTGATCATCATGTTCAATCTATAGTTCCTCCCCCACACACCCTCGAGAAGCTGTGAGATGCACTGCATCTAGCACGACTCCAGATTCCTGTGAAAACCTACCAGGAGCTGTCTAGCTGCTGTCCATGCTGCACACGGTGGTTACTCTGGATATTAGCTGGTGGTCATAATAATGTAATTCAACTGTGAATATGTTATCTTTATACCAGTGTAAGTTGATGTAACATATATAACCCATCTTGACTCCTTATATCACTCTGACATAGTTCCCTTAATGCATTATCATGTGCAGCTTTCAGTCTGTGTCTCCCATTATACTTTTAGCTCTACAAATTATTTTTATTTCACAGAAACCACAAATATGTACTAAGTCAGACATATCAGGAATGACCACAGGTCCTGTTTAACTCACACTGCCTGTCTATGCTGTGTCCTGAGAGTTTAATATATTTGTGCCCTGCATTTTGTAATACTTAGGCCAAGTTCATATCTGTGTCAGTGGTTCCATTAGGAGCCTCTGTCATGGTTGGTGCTAAATCTGTGACATGATGGACAATAACAACACCTGAAGGACCTCATTGACCAAAATGAAGTCCATTGGGTTTCCTTTCCATCTCAGTGTTTGTCATTTTAGTAAAAAGATACTACAGCCTGCTGCGCTACTTTTTCCACAATTTAGAGAGAAATCAGCAATGGAGGCCCCAAACTGAACCCTCGATGCAGATGTGAACCCAGACTTGTGCTAACAATGTAACTGAAGGAAGTCTTTGTAGGGTTGGAGTTGCACATTTTTCTGTATTTGTTGTTTAATTTTATCTCTTATAGATTGGAGCTCGAAAGGTTTTCCTAAAATACTGGCAAGCTGATCAACTTAATGATATGTGTACCCAGCTACAAAGGAAAATTATACTTTGCCAGAAAGGTAAAAGCATAATTATCTGCTTTTGTTTTTTCCTAATATTGGACGTTATCAGTGTGATGCTTATGCAAATCTGAGAATAGTATCCTGTAATAAAAGTCCAATGATCTGGTGCAAATCTCCAGTAAAGAAACCCAGGTAAAACATAGGGGTACCCTTTTCTTTTTCCCCCCATTTTCTTTTTTTGCAACTTGGAAAAACAGAAATTTTGAAAATGTGAAAAATTTTTTTTTGTAGGAAAAAGTAAAAACCTAGGAAAAAATCCCCAAGGTATCTTGCCCACTTTTTAAACCACCGTGACATCCATTTTATTTAAATTAGACGGTGTATCCCTTTTCACCAAAGCGGGCTTTTAAATTTGCCCGGGCCTAAAAATTAATTGTTATGGATTTTTTCTCTTTTTCTTGTCTTTTCAATTAAATTTATTTAGTTTAGGGGCAAAAAAAACAAGTGAAAAAACCAACCTTTGAAAATTTAAATTTGTAAAAGAAACAAGGGACAATTTAAAAAGGACCCCACATTAGAATGGGCGAATCGATTCTAACAAGGGGAAATTTCTTTTAAGAATTCGGAAAAAACTTGGGTTTTGGGAACAAGTCGAATTTTTGGGGGTATTGGGTAACGAAGTTGCTTTGTTTTATAAAATGCTCACACAGGGCCTACATGGGGCAAAGCACCCCGGGGGGAAAAAGGGCAAGCCTGAAAGACATGTGCAGAGGTGAAGCCAATCAAGCCCGGCGGGATTCTGTGACTCCCCGCACTTTTAAAAGCCCGGGCGCCGCCGGGAGTTTCACACCCCTTTCTCCCTGTGCTCATCAGGGAAGGGGGTTTCCCCCGGGGCTGATAGCTCTTACTGAAAATTGTTTTTTTATATGCAAATTTCTGTGGGGGTCTCAGCTTGTCTCAAGACTTTTTTCTTTTAAATGTTCAAATTCTAATTTTTTGGGGTATTGGATCTAAAACCCAAAGTGGCTCCACTGAAGCGCAAAAATTTCCCAATATCCAAGTGGGATCTAAGCCAGCCCCCTTTTTTTTTAAATTAAAAAAAACAGCTTTTTACAATACAAATACCACTTCTTTTTTGGGGCGGGCTCAACTATTGCACAATTTACATCCAGGGTTAAAAAAAAAGGGGGTTGTTTTGGGTGTCTGACAAAAAAAAAACCGTTTTTTTTCAAGCCAAAATATAAAAAATTTTTTGTACCTAATTCACAACAAAGGTTAATTAAAACTGAAATCCTTGTTGTGGGGGCTTTAGAAAACACGAAATTTGTAACACGTTTCAAAGCTACTATTTTGTGGGGCCCAATTCTTTGGCGCAATTTACATCCGGGGTTAATTTAAGCGTTTTTTTTGGGGTGTGGCTGCCCCCAAAGAAACCGTTTTTTTCAACGCCAAAATATATAAATTTTTCCGTAGCCTAACCCCACAACAAAGGTTAATTCCCAAACTGTATTTTCTTGTTGGTGGCGTAGAAAACACGCTTTCATAACATTTTAAAAAGCTACTGTTTTGTGGGGGTCAAAAATTTTTTGCGCAATTTACACCCGGGGTTTAAATTTAACTTTTTTTTTTGCGGGTGGCTGCCCCCCAAAAAACCGTTTTTTAAAACCCCAAAATATAAAATTTTTTTTTCCTTTTTTTTGTAGCCAAATTCACAAGAAAAGGTTTAATTACAACTGTATCTCTTGTTTGTGTGGGCGTAAAAACACCTTTTGTAACCCCCCAAAGCTATTATTTTGTGTGGCTAAATTCTTTTGGCGAAATTTTAAAACCCCAGCTTTTTTTTGCTGGTTTTTGCTGACAAAAATAAACCGTCTTTTTAAAACCCCAAAAATATTTAAATTTTTCCTTTTGCCTAATTCAAAGAAAAGGGTTTAAATTTAAAACTGAAACTCTTGTTGTGTGGCGTAAAAAAAAAAACGCAATAGTAACCCCTACAACCCACAAATTTTGTGGGGCCCAATTTTTTGGGCCCAATTTACATCCGGGGGTTAAATTAAAGCTTTTTTTTTTGGGGTGTGCGGACAAAATAAACTTTTTTTTCAATGCCAAAATATTTAAATTTTTCCTGTACCCTAATTCATTTCCAAAGGGGTTAATTAACCTGTTTTTTCTTTTACTTTTAGTAAAACACACTTTTGTTTTTAAAGACACAAAACAAGTACATTTTTCTGGCCTTTTTGTGGACGAAAAATTTAACCCAAAGGGGTTTTACCCAAGTTGTTAGGGGTTCTTTGGAGTCAAAAAAGGGTTTTTATATTTTTTCATATAAAGAATTAAACATCAAACAGGGGTTCGGGAAAATTTTAAAAAAAAACATTATGTCAACAAGAGGGGGCAGGCTCTGCACCTGCGAGGGGCCAGTGGCCAAACATTCCCTGGAACGGGCCCGGGTCCACCCACAGGGGGGGGACTGGGCGCAGGGTCACTCGGTGGGGCCACAACTGCCGCGGTCATCTAGGGGCCGTGTGCTGCTACCAACCCAAGGTTCTTGATTGGTTTGACTAGGCCCTTTCCATTTTCCCCCCAATGCCCATCTGACAACCCCCGCCAGGTCGGGGGGAAAACCTCAACAAAACCATTAGTTGGCAGGGCCCCCAGGGGGTCAGGGCCCTCCCTTCCTCGGGGCCCCCCTCTGCCCCAAACCCGGGTTTTCCTCACCGAGATCTACTATGTGGTCGGGCTCAGCGCCACTATTTTAGCGGGATAAACCCTTTTGAGGGGGGGCAGTAAAGAAAGCTACTTGGCAACGAAGAAAGGGGGCCCAATATCCCCTGTTTCTTGCAGTAGGGGGGGCAAAGTATAGATGGGGGGAGAGTGGAATGGGAGGTCATTTTGTGGGAGGTCACCCTCGGCATACCAAGCCCGGTGAGGGGACAGCAGGGGACGATAAAACAAAATAGATGATGATGTACCGAGGGGCAAATTGGGTCCGGGTGAGGAAAGGGGCTTCATCATCGCAGGAAAAAGGGGGCGTCCCCTTCCCACGAGGCAGCAGCGCACCCACCCAAAGTGGGTCGTGTGCCCTGATAAACAGGATAGCAGCAGTGTGAGGTGGGGGCCCCAAGCCCAGGGGTTTAAAAAACCCCTTCGCAGGCCAACAAAGTACCCGGCACGGGGGCTCAGCAAAGGCACGGGGGGGTCAGTAGCCCACCAGTGCACTTTGGGCCGGTTTTAAAATCCGATACTCGGGGGTTTGGGGCGGGTTTTTTGTTTAAGACACCGAAACCCAAAAAATGGGTAAATTTTGGAATCGGGGGGGCAGAAATGAAGCGTGGCCGGGGGACTAACTTTTCACCAGGGGCCCCTGTGAAAAACCCCACATGCAGCGTCACCATCCGGGGGGGGGAAAAAAACGGGCCAATGTGGTGGTCCATCCTGCCCCCGGAAAAAAAAAAAAAAAAAAACAAAAAAAAAAGGTTTGGGGGGGGGGGGAAAAAAATAAAAAAAACCTTTTTTTTTTTTTTTTTTGAAATTGGGGGGGGAGGGTTTTTTTTATTTTTTTTTTTTTTTTTTTTTTTTTTTTTTTTTTTTTTTTTTTTTTTTTTTTTTTTTTTTTTTTTTTTGGGGGGGGGGGGGGGGGGGGGGGGGGGGGGGGTTTTTTTTTTTTTTTTTTTTTTTTTTTTTTTTTTTTAAATTTTAAAAAAAAAGGGGGAGTTTTTTTTTTTTTTTAATCCACCCCGGCCCAAATTTTTGCCCCCCCTATCCTCTTTTTAACATTCCCCCAGACCCCGTTTCCCCCAACCTCCCGATTGCAAAAGAAAACTATTCCAACCATCCTTAGATGCAGCATGACCTTGTTCCTGCCCCAATTTTTGGGGTTTTGCAGCCCCACCTTTTCCCCAAATGGTGGACCCCGGCCCCATTCAAGAACAAATTGGCTTGGCCGACCCAAAGGAATTCCTAGCCTAATTTTTTTTCCCAAAAAAGGGCAGTCCCCAGCATTTAAAAAAATATGTAGAAAAAAGGTGGTTCAGTCCTTGAGCTTATGGTTTTTCCAAGGGCAGGGCCCAGCACGGCTCTGGAGCTGAAACAGGGGTCGGGGCCCAAAACAGCCCTTTTTAAGGCCCACGGGGTTTTGAATGTGCTTCCCCCCCAGGCCCCACCAAAAAAATTTGGGGACAGGGGGACCCGCTTTCTCCTCCACTTTGTAAAAAATGTTTGAAACCCCCCCCCAATGTCCCCTTTCCTCCTCCTCCACCCCCAAACCACCATCTCACCTCCAAAAAAGTACTGCCCCATCTTTCCCAAACTTGTGTGGGCACAGCGGTGTCCCATTTCTACACCGGGCCCCTTTGGCGAACGAAGTCACACAGGGGAGGAAGCTCCGCTCATGCAGCAAAAATTTCGATGTTGGGGGCTTTCTCCGCCCAACTGCAAATGGGAACCATGGGGAACGGACAATGGGGGGAAAAACAGGGCCTCGTTTTGCACTGAGGAGGTTTTCCCATCCCCCTCATGGCGCACGTTTTCAATCTGGTTGTGAAAAGGGTTTCCTAAAGGTTTTTCCCCCCCCCCCCCCCCCCGATTTCAGAACATTCTGAAAAGGGGCCGGGAAAACTGTGCATGCACTTTACCATTCGTACAAACCCAGGAACACCCCCCTCGGTTGCAGGCAAACGGCCTCCCCCAACACACTTGATATCATTTTTCCCACCCGCGGGAAATTTCCACCCTGCACATTTTGGCGACTGTTTTAACAAAAAAGGCCTTTTAACGTTTTTTTGATAAAATTTTCCAAAAGGCAGACAGAAGTTCCCCCCTTTGGGGGGGTTAACTTTGATGTCAGCCAGTGGCATTTCCATGGGGTTAAACCCCTTTGCCATTTGTTGGGGCCTTTAAAAGGAAAACCCCAAGTTATTGTCAGTCCCCCAAATAGGGGGTTTAAATAACTAAATTCCAAACTGCTTAAATGTCCGGGAAAACAGAGCTAAAAATCTTTTTGGGGCAGGGGACTGGAGACGTGGCGACACATCCCCGCGGCCACATGAGTCCGGGGGGGAAGAAAGGGAGGGGGGGAACTTTGGAGAAAAAATTTATTTTTGGGTGAAATGAGTGGATTTTCTCCCCAGGGCCCAAGAGGGGAGGAGCAGGCGCAGCTGGAGGAGGGGGAGGGAGTGGGGAAGACGGGGCAGATGCCCCCCCCAACCATCCATAACAGGGGAAAATGGAGGCGGGAAAACCCCCCTCGGAGTCATTTGGGCCCAATGGCCCCAGCATGCTGATTTGCCTGGCTAGGGGCAGCCAAATAGTCACATCCGGCAGAGGGATGACTTTGGCTCCACCCTTTGGGAACCCTCGCTCCCGGGTCCAAAGGGGACCCTTTTTTCCCCCAGAATTGAGAGGGAGGAAAAAACCAAATACTATGGGGAAAACCCCCTTTGGGAGTTGGCCTTTTGCCTTTGGTGGCATCGTCCTTCCCTGACGGGTCGGGCCCGGGGGGGTTCCTCACGTTTACGTACTATTTGCCGTGGCTGCGGGGGGGAAAAGGGGGGGGGGGGGGGGGTGGGGAAAGAAATTTAACCAGCTCCATCAGCACCCAATCAAATTCTGGAGTCACTAAAGAAAATTTCCTTCCCCCGCCAAATGAGGAGGGTAGTCCCGCCGCAGCAGGAACCCGGGGTAGTCACTGAACCAAACAGGTGAGGCCTACTTTGGGCAGCACTCTGCCACCCCATTTGAAGATCCGCTTTGGCTACTGGGCGCCAAACGGGGGTTTTGGGGGCCGCAACTTGCCGAGTTTGGGAGGGGGGGAACTGTTCCCTTTTTTCCCGGGGCCGTTAAATGTGGCATCAACGGGTTTTAGGGCGGGGGGGCCATCGTTACCCCAAGGAAAAACCCGCTTGTCCACGGGGAAAGTGGGCGCTTTACCTTGTCAAAAGAATAAACGGGGGTTCGGAAGGGTTTCCCCACCAAAAGCCTTACGTCATCCCGGGGTTCAAACTACCTGCCCCCAGCCCCCCTTTTTGATGACCCACCCGCCTGATGCCCACATCTGGTGACGTTTCTCCATCTGCCTACCACCATCTTTACCCGGGACTGGGATTGCCACCCCCCCTCAACCCTTCTGGGCCCTTTTTCCCCCTCTATACCCATGCCCGCCTGCTTTTACTGCCCGCGGGCACCTCCACCCCTTTTGTTCATTGTCCAAATCTCAGCCTCATGCTGTTTCTCCTGCCCCCGTCACCTCAAACTCGTCATTGTGCCACTCTGTTTCCTACTCCCTTTTTTGCCCCCTCCAAAGTCCTTTTGGCCCCCGTCCCGACCTCATGCTTTCTGCTGTGGCTGCTGCCGTTTTCCTCCCCACTGTGTCCTTGGCCCCCGGGCTAACCCCCATGCTGCTGCTGTTTGGGTGCTGCCCTGTCCCCCACTGGGGGCATTTTGCCCCCTGCCTGACCCCAATGGCTCCGCCCGTGACCCCCCACTTTCATCATTTTTCCACTCTTGGCCTTTTTTCTGTTTTTTCCACCTCCAAATGTCTTGTGCCACTGCCCGCCTCATGCTGGGTTTCCGCCGTGACCTCCGCTTCCCGTCATTGTCCCACTGTGGCTTCCTCCCGGTTTTTTCCACCTACAGAAGGGCATTTGGCCACTGCCTGCCCCCCCTGCTGGGGGCTTTTTTTGACCTCTACACTGTTGATTGTGCCCCTCTTGGCCTTTTAAATTTTTTTTCCACCTCCAAATGCATTTTGCCACTGCCTGACCTCATGCTGCTGCCGCCGTGACCCCCGTCTCTTTATTTGCCAAACCCGTTTTCCCCCTTTTTGCCACCTTCAAAATGTCATTGTGCCACTACCGACCCCATACTGTGTGTTGTGACCTCCCCAATGTGTATTGTCCCCTTCTGTGCCTTTTTACTGTTTTGCCCCCTCCAGGAAGTCAAATTTTCCATGCCTGACCTCATGCTGCTGCCCGTTGTGACCCTCAAAATGTTGATTGTGCCACTCTGGGCCTTAATTTGTTTTGCCACCTCCAGAAAAGTCATTGTGCCATGCCTAAACCCCAGGGTGCTCGTTTTGACCCCACACTGTGTGTTTTTGCCAAATTTTGTGGTTCCTTTCCCGTTTTTTCCCCCTCCAAAAATTTATTGTGGGGCCCCTGCCTGATCTCATGCTGCTGTGGCTTTCCGCCGTACCTCCCACCTTTTCACTAATGTTTTCCACCTTAGCTCTCCCGCTTGGCCTTTTTTTCCCCTTTTTTTGGCATGAAATTTTTCAGGCAAATTCCCGTTCGTTTTTTTTGGGCATTTTTTCCCCCTTAAGGCCCAGGGAAAATTTTAAAAGGGAACGATTCTAAAAAACCCCGGCCCGGGAGTCTTTTGGTGTCTACTAAAAAACAACATTTTATGAAACCAAACCCCGCCCCCCCTGCATATTTAAGCATGGCACAATGTTCTACAGCACCCTGCAGGCTCTGTGCAGCCTGGAAATAGCTGCTTTTTAACGCGATTCGTGCCGAAGTAATTCGGAACGAAACGAATTTTGTCGGTAAATTCGTCGAAGTGACCGAATCGAATTTTTGAGAAATTCGCCCATCTCTAGCCACATGTATGAAAACTGTCTAGGTCTAAAATTCACTTTGTTGCCCATAGCAAATAATCAGAGCTGGAGAAATGAGAGGGGGGCACTCTGGTTGCTATTGGCAACAAAGTGAGTTTTCATACATGTGGCACTAGATCTTTTGTATTTTAATTGTCATTTTTGGGATCAGGAATGGAATATGTTTTTAGAGCAGATTGGTTTATACCTTAGGGTATGATGCAGATTTTAAATTGGAAACAATGAGACAAGGATTGCAGTCAGATTGGAAGCGGATTATGCACCAAGTTCATCATGTGAACATACCTGAAATGTCAATAAAACCACTTTACCATTAAAAAATCTGTTCATACAGAAAGATGAAAACATAAGTATCCCTTATGTGCTATATATTTATATATGTCCTGTATGTTATTTAACTAGAAGTTTCATATTAAGTATTAATGTATGTTTATTTACCACAGTTGTAAGGAGGTTTTTGGCTCGTCAACATCTCCGACAGAAAATGAATATTAAACAAAGTGAGGATACTTGTATTGAAGATTTTCTCCTCACTGTTGAGAACCTAGGACAGAAAGTATACCACTCTCTGGTTATTCAGAATGCATCTGACATTGCCCATGAAAAAGATGGACTTCACACTGATCCAGATGTAACTACTGACACATCAGGAACATCTGATGATAAGGATAAAATTTCTAGAAGGTAATTTTTCAAATAATATACACATTTACATGACGCATTATAGCTGAGATGTGCTTTTTTAGTAAAGGATGTTAATGAAGGTAGATTTAAAGTAATGCATATTTGTTTTTAGCCAAATATATGATTATTTGCAACTTTCTTTAGCCTTTGTGGCTAAACATATATTAAACCAACCATGAAAACTGACAAAAAATCTTATTACACTGCACCCTCAGAAAATGTAAGGGGTTTTCTCATGAAAGGGACTTCTTTTTAGAAAAAATACGAAGTTGGCTGAACAATGAAAGGTAAGCTTGTCTAACCGCTGGAGATTAGCTGTTGTTGTTGAAGGAAGCCATGGCTAGCTAGTTTTCTTTCAGCAGCCAAAATATATGACTGTTGACACTTCTGGAGACATCAACACTGCAGCCAGTGAAGTGATGGCATGTCAACAGAAGACCTAGGTGTTGGAATCAGGGACCAGAGGAAGGTGAGTATACTTTTTTTTTTTTTTTTAGTGGAGCCCCAGGAGCTGCTGGTATTGTTTTTATAGGAGTTGGACAACTCCTTTAATTAATACTGTCGATTGTTGTTCATGACAGCTTTTTCCTAGCTATTCTTACCTAGATTACTTTTGTCAGTGAGTGATTTACAGCCCTTGAATAGTACAGGTCTACTACATCATATTGTTACTCTTAAAATCACATTTACTATGGAAAATACTAGAACCTTCTTAAAAACAATATTCAACATTTACTTATGGATCTTTGTTTTACTTTTTACATTTTTTAACCTCGGAACAAAGTGTACCAACTTTTTTATTACAACCTTTCCTATGTAAGCACAAAGATAAACATGTCATAGTGAGAACCTCTTCAGATTTCTGTATAACAAATATACAGACACTAGTAGTTTAATCTTTTAAATGTCAATTCCAGGGATTCCTTTCCAGGGAAACTTTCACAATAAGGTCACTGTCATGGAAACTGCAAGTTATTATGGGCATTCCAGGTTTTTTTTTAAACTTTATTTTAGACTCCTCCACTATGCCAGTGTTGAAGATTAAGAATCTTACATTCACATAAATAGATTTAAGCCTGGTTACAATTTGTTGACATAAAAATACAACTCCTTTCTATATCCTAAAATAAAAGTTAATCTAGAGCATCAGGTAGTTGAGGCAAATTCATATACTGTTATTTCAAGTGATTCATATTTGCACCTTAACTGCACGATCATCAGCAGGAACACAGCTGTGATACACAGCAACACCCCCAACACAGCACTGAGAGAGTTGTGTTCTAGGATTGGCGTTTTACCCAATCCGAGTAGTTGACCCTCCCAGTCCTGCAATAATGCCTGATGAATGTACTATAGATAGAAACGTCAGCTGATGGCATGATCACCAGCCTTTGTCAAATGGTTGTCATAGCTGCCATCACTATGAAGGTAGCTTTGTACCAAACAGTCCCCAGGGATGTTCTTGTAAAAGCCTGTTAGGGCATACCAGTTGTATATTTATATTCAAAGACAATATGTACTGACAGTATAATGCAAAAAAAAAAAAAAAGTTAAGTTATTTCATGGGCCTAAGAAAAACTAATATAAATATTAAGTATTTACTTAGTGTTAAGTATCACTGGAAAAAAATGAATAAAAAATTACACGAAACACTTTCACTAACCCCCTTTATATGGTTTCTCCATAGGCATTGAAACATGTTATATAAATCTATTTAATTATGGTAGGTCAACAGTGGATATAGGGAAAGAAAGGGAAAAACAGACAGATTAGTGTTTGCCCCACTTTAAATTCAATAACAAAATTAAGCAAGTAAGTAGATTTTAAAAAAGAATAATAATCTAGTTTAATCTTAATTAGTTTATTTCATTTTTGATTCTAGGGAGAAATTGAGAGAGAGAAGCTTTTTGTTGTTGTTCTCTGCTAAGGAATGGAGATGTTTAAAGTGTTGTAATGTTGGGTTATATATTATTATAGTTCACATTATTATATTTATTGTTATTATGCTTTTATTTTTAGAACGGATGAAATTATCGGTAAGGGTTTGGAAAGTCGCCTTGTGGGATATCGTTCTACACCTAATCTTTTTCATTCTTCTTCTGTGATGGCTCCATTTACTACTGGAAGTTTGTCTCGCTCAGCATCTGGTGCTTCTACAAGGTCCCTTTCATTACATACTGTATTAAGCTTTGACGATTGTGGCAATTTACAGTCACCACGGAAACAACCTCCTCCAAAACCAAAGAGAAATCCCACCACAAGATTAAGTGCTTCATATGAAGCTGTTAGTGCCTGCCTTATAGCAGCTACTAAGGAAATTGATAGTGATGGTAAGTTAAGACAGCGTTGTCCTATTCCCTACTGTTTAATAAGTTTTTTTTTTTTTTTTTTAAACAGAACACTTATCAGGCAACCAGTGACTTTGATGGCTCATTGCCTTTGTGAGAGCTTTCATGGTTTGTCTTAAATAGTTCAATATAACACAGCCAACGCAACAATGTTAAATGGCAGAACAAGGAACATCAAACACCTACTTCCATTGTTGATACAGTGGGAAAAATAAGTATTTGATACACTGGCGATTTTGCAAGTTATGAACTAATTTTTATCATAGGTACGCTTCAACTGTGAGAGACAGAATCTAAGAAAAAAAGTCCAGAAACTCACATTGTATGATTTTTCGGTACTAATTAGCATTTTATTGCATGAAATAAATATTTGATCACCTACCAGCAAGAATTCTGGCTCTCATAGGCCTGTAAGCTTTTCTTTAAGAAGCCCTCCTACTTTGCACTCATAACCTATATTCATTTCACTGG
The DNA here is from genome assembly GCA_025379985.1 of Phyllomedusa bahiana. Lineage (NCBI taxonomy): Eukaryota > Metazoa > Chordata > Amphibia > Anura > Hylidae > Phyllomedusa > Phyllomedusa bahiana. Next base: position 149,789 of record JAODAL010003556.1, read on the forward strand.
TTTGAACTTGTTAACTGTATAAAAGACAACTATCCACACAATCATACTCCAACCTCTCCACTACAGCCATGAACAGAGATTTGTTTAAGGACACCAGGGACAAAATTGTAGTCGTGCACAAGGCTGGGAAAGACTACAGGACAATAGGCAGCTTGATGAGAAGGAAACAACTCTTAGCACAATTATTAGAATATGAAAGAAACAGAAGATGACTGTAAATTTTTCTCGGTTTGGGGCTACATGCAAGATCTTGCCTCATGGGGAAAAGGTGATTCCTAAAAAGATCAGCAATCAGCCCAGAATTACACAGGAGGACCTAGTCAATGACCTAAGTAGAGCTGGGACTACAGTCTCAAAGATTACCAATAGTAACACATTACACTTATACGGATAAAAATCCTGCAGTGCTCATGCCAGCACATGTCCAGGCCTGTTTGGAGTTTGCCAATGACCATCTCTATGATCCAGAGGAGGCACGGGAGAAGATCATATGGTCAGATGAGACAAAAATAAAAATTTTTGGTATGAACTCCACTCCCTGTGTTTGATGGAAGATAAAGGATGAGTACAACCCCAAGAACATTGCCCCAGCTGTGAAGCATGGGGGTGAAAGCATCATACTTCAGGATATTTTTCTGCAAAGGGGACAGGACGACTGAACCATATTGAAGGGACGATGGATGGGGCCATGTATCTCAAGATTTTGGTCAACAATCTCCTTCACTCAGTAAGAGCGGGGAAGATGGGTCGTGGCTGGGTCTTCCAGCAGGACAATAATGTGAAGCACACAGCCAGGGCAACTAAGGAGTGGCTTCGTAAGAAGCATTTTGAGGTCCTGGAGTGGCTTAGCCAGTCTCAATACCTGAACCCAATCAAAAATCTTTGGAGGGTGCTGAAACTCATTGTAGCCCAGCGACAGACCTGAAAGATTTGGAGTAGATCTGTATGGAGGAGTGGCCAAAATCCCTGCTGCAGTGTATGCAAACTTGGTAAAAAACTACAGGAAATATCAAACCTCTGTAATTGCAAACAGATATTTATATACCAAATATTAGGTTTTGTTTTTCAAATTCTTATGTCATCCTAGCCTTGTGCAGGGCTACAATTTTGTCACTGGTGTCCTTATACAGTTCTTTGGTCTTGGACATGGTGGCTAGGTTGGAGTGTGATTGATTGAGTGTGTGGACAGGTGTCTTTTATACAAGTAAGAGTAGAAGGGCTTCTTAAAGAAAAACTAACAGGTCTGTAAGAGCCAGAATTCTTGCTGGTTGGTAGATGATCAAATAGTTATCTCATGCCATAAAGTGCAAATTAATTATTTAGCCACTTACCGAAGAAGCCAGTTTTACCTTCCTGACAGAGCCCCATTTTTGAAATCTGATCTGTCAGTATATTTGAGAATAACTTTTTGACACTTTTACCTATCCAAGTGATTCAGAGACTGTTTTCTGGTTACATATTTAAAAGTAGTGTTTTAAAGTAGTAAGAAATATTGGCCCAAATAATCCTTGCTTATTAGTAAAAATCTCAAAATATAATGAAAATTTTGCCATTTACAAACTTCCAAAATTTCTGTGTGTAAGACAGATAGCTATTTCACTCAAAATAGTTTATAACTAGCATCTACCATATGTCTGTAGGTTGGCACTTTTTTGTGGGATGAACTGATGTTTTAATTGACACCACTTTGGTGTTTCTATGAGTTTTTTTATTGATTTGTATTCCATTTTATGTTACGCGGGATGAACAAAAATTTGTGACTGTTTTTTTTTTTTTTTTTTTTACGGAGTTCACCTTGTGGGTTATTTAACATGACAGACCTATAGGGTAGATCTTTATGCACGCAGCAATACCAAATATGATTACTTTATTTATTTTTATCTTTTTTGGGGCGACTGATGTTTGTAAAGGGGAAAAAGGAAAAGGTGTTTTTGTTTTATTTTTCACGCTTGTGTTTTACTTTTTTTTTTAATTTTTCACTTTTCTCCATAGGGGATTTGTATAAGTGATCCTCAGATCACTGATACAATAGAGATCAATACAGAGCAGAACTGCTGTATACTGGTCTATATGGCAACTGTCAGTCACTATGCCTGGCAATTCCGACAATGCAATGCAGGGCAATTTACTAAAGCATACGGGCTGTCATGTACGGACACATCAGCATTTACCACTAGGACATACTGGTACGTCCTGTGTCGGGAATGGCTTAAAAATCATACAATGTGATTTTCTGGAATTATTTTAAATTCTGTCTATCACACTTGAATTGTACCTAAGATAAAAATTACAGACCTCTCCATTCTTTGTAGGTGGGAAAACTTGCAAACTCGCCAGTGTATGAAATACTTATTTTTACTACTGTATGTTACTAGAAAATCACAATTAAAATGATGTAAGCATTGTTACAGGATATAGATCAATGCAATAGAAGCTGTTTGTTTAGTTAAAATTACTTGTTGTTATACTGACCAAATTACAAACCAAGATGATATTCTTTCACTTTTAGCTTTGTCTCGGCCAAGACCGCATAGTGATGATTATAGCACAATGAAAAAAATTCCACCACCAAAACCAAAGAGAAGTCCAAATACAAAACTAAGCGGCTCTTATGAGGAGATATGTGTGCACAGATTAGAAGGAAAACCATTAAGTATGTTGATCAAAAAAAGTCAGCGTGACTTTGGGACCATGCAAAGGGCAGCTTCTGCAGATGGACCTCCCCAAGGTAATCTAACTTTGTATATGTCACGGGAAGAAGATGAAAATGAACCTGTATACATTGAGATGGTTGGAAATGTCAAGAAGAATTGTTCTACTGAGGCCAACAGTCCCGAACAAGGAGAAGCGGTTTATGAAGAGATGAAATATTTCAATCCTGATCAAATAAACAGCAATACCGTGACAACTGGGAGTTCCCAATTATTTTTACAAAACATAAACTTAGCCACACTTGATGGCCACAATATTAGTAAAAAACAGGATTGGCAGTCTAAGGAACCATGTGACATACCAGCTCCATTTCCAAATCTCCTTCCTCATAAACCTCCTCTTTTGGTATTTCCACCTGCTCCAGTAACCTGCTCTCCTGCTTCTGATGAATCACCTTTGACACCACTTGAAGTTATAAAACTCCCTGTTCTTGAAACAAATATTAACTATGCTATACAATCTGAATGTTCCAGTCCTTTATCGCCTCAGTGTTCAAAACATCAAAAGGGAGAAAACGAAAGACCATCATCTCCAGCTCTGACTGTGTTTAGTGTATCTAGTAGGATGTCTCCACCTTCTACTCCCCCTGTACAACCATCCTCAGCATCTTACCAGTCCTCAACACACTTTTCTTTTCCCATTGACACTCCATATGCTTTGTTAGTTAACACAGCTAAAAAGACTATAAATACAGAGACACTAAAATCTTTATCTAGATCCAGCCCTGTTTTAACTGAAGGTTCAAGTAGCACAATGACTAAACTGCCGTTGTCTTCTCCAGTAAAGATTGCTCGGACAATGCAGACTAAATCTACTTCTTCATTCCCAACCAGTATCACTAATACAGTCCAAGTAACTAGCCCACTTGATGAGTTAACTACACTCTTTAATTCAGGAAGGAGTCTACTAAGAAAATCTGCAGCTGGCCAGAGGATTCGTGAACTTGAAGGTATATGATTGATGTTATTAAGACTTCAAGTACTATGATGAGTTTTTTATTGTATAGATCTCACCTTTTGTTATATGATATCATTGCTTACTTCATAAAAACAGATGTAAATGTCTAATGAAGCCTGGCTTGTGAAGTCTATTGAACTCACTACTAATACTACTACTGTATTCTATTCTGTTTATATATATTTATTTATATATATATATATATATATATATATATATATATATATATTTTATAATATATATATATTATATATATATATAAAATATATTATAACTATTATATAGGTATACTATGCAGCCTTGTGCTAGGTTTTATTTATTTTTTAAGTACCGCCTACTTTGTTCTTTAAAACACTCATACGAGACTTTCATGTGAAAAAAATCAGTGTTATTTGGGTTAGGTTCCATTTGTGTCCCATTTCCCAACTCTGTTGCAGGTATTCACCAGGATACCCTCAAAATAATATCCTAAAATGTAACACAGAGTTATTGGAATAAAAAAAAAACTTACAGCTCAATGGCTGGACTAGACTGAATCCAGTAGCAGGCAACACTGGCCCCTATGCTACTTTGGAAAGATAAACAAGTGCAGCTAATTGCTGAGCAGTAGCTCACACACCCCACCGCTAGGGGAACAATTAGATGATAAAAACTGCACAGTAACTTGATACCTATTCACACCAGCATGCAGAAAAGCCACAGTATAATGCATGGGGAGATTGCACAAATGCAAAAATACCAACAAAACAATCACTCACATGCCCTCTATGCATGAGGGGGGTGGTTGCTGGTACTACAATTTTATAGAAATAAGGTGATACAGAATGGTGCCATAAATGCAAATACGTGTGGTACACCATGCTGGCTAACAACCTATTAGTGATGCCCATACTATTAGATTAGGCGGGCTGCCCAGCACTTTCTAGGTGTCCAACACAAAATACAGATACCCTCTGCTCCCCAGGAGTGGTTGTTTTATTGGTATTTTTGCATTTGTGCAATCTCCCAATGTATTATACCGTGTAAAGGTACTATTTTTTATGGGCCGCAATGTTGCACTGACCTACATTGGAGTTTCAGTTTAGTCCAGCCATTGAGCTGTAAATATGGCCTTTGTAGCGTTTCTAGACATTAAAATACCAAAATGGCAAAAGTGTATCAGTAATGCATTTCGAGACAGGGGCTCTTAGTCATAGACTTACCAAAACTAAATTCTTAAAACCAGAGGGCTGACCAATCACTCAATATATGACAAGTCAGCATTGTTTAGCCAGTGTCTAATCCTACATCGTAATACTGCTGCCAACAAACAAAAACTAATGACTCATTTTAGTCTTGTAGACATTCTACATGTGTTTACCATGATTTTGTGTCTGGCACATAAAGCATATGCACACAGGAAACCAAGAAAACATATTACAAATGAAATGTTTGCCATACTGTTTTCTATAACACATATAGTATCTGTTGAAATACTTTTTCAATTTATTGCATTGGAAAACTTCATTGGAAATTGGAAACATAATGGAGCCTTAAAAGGAGCTACATTTTCATGTAGCATAAATACTGCAGGTTTTCTGTCTGGATTGGTTGACGGAAAACTCACAGTTTCATAAGTAGAATTATAGTCAATTAGATCTGAGCAAATCCCATCCACACACTGGGGAAATTTTCCATGTAAAATTCATTTGCCATGCAGAATCTGCAGCACGTGAATTTTTATTGTAAATTTCACTTTCTTTAGGGCTGAAATCTAAATGGGAAAATGGACTGCAAAATCTTCATCTAACATATGTGGCTTTTGCTACAGATTTGCCATGGATTTGCTTGAAATGTTTGTGTGGCAGATTATTCCTTCCTGTGTAAATTCACTATTTCCAATTTACTTCTTTAACCTCTTAAGCCCCAGGCCTGAAAAGTAGTTAATGACCAGAAAATTTTTTTAGTTTTTGCCTCCTTGCGTTTCAACAGTTGTAACTTTTTTATTTTTTCAATGACGCAGTTGTGTGAGGCCTCGTTTTATTCAAGACAAATTGTACTTTATGGGGGAATAATTTAAATTCACTTATAAATAAATTTTTTCCATTTTTTTTTACACCATTCACATTTCACACTTAATAACTTGTTAGATTAATTCTACAGGTTATTATGGCCATGTGGATAACTAATATGTGTAAGTTTTTTTTGTGTGTAATGTATGCACAATTAGTTTTTATTAAATATTTATTTTTATTTTATTATTTTTTTATTAATTTTTTTTACACTTTTTATGTTTTTTACTTTTTTTTTTTAATCCCATGAAGGAGAACTGTTTTAAAAAATTTTTAACACTTAGTAATGTATTAGCATATTCATATATGCTAATACATTATAATCTGTGTCAGTCTGACACAGGCAGTGATCAGGACAGCACACAGTGTGTCCTGGTCACTGGCTTCATACACAGACAGCTCTGGGGCTACTCTAGGTCACCAGGGCTGACTGTGCAGCCATTCTCCAGGCTCTGTCGGGTCACCAGGTGTTCCGATCACCCGACAGAGCAGGGGAAACCCTTTAATTGCCCTGCGGTAACGCACCGCTGAAATCAAAGGGTTAAAGCACCGGGATGCGGAGGTTTCCCCCACTCCCCGGTGCTTGCAGGCGATGCTCTGAGATCAGGGCTGTGTAGTACAGCCCTGATCCCAGCACAGCTGTAGCGCCGGGCGCTGCAAACCCCGAAGTCTACTGCGATGCCAAAAGACGTCGCTGTAGACGAACGACCCGTACCAGCTGACACTAAAAGACGGTGCACAGTCGTTAAGGGGTTAAAAAACACTACAGCTCAAGTCACTGCATTGATAGGCATTGTTCTAGCATCAGGTTTTTGTAACCTTTTTGTAGTCTTCTTTATTTCATGTTAATGCAAGCTTATTTTTACGACACATTGTTATCAGCATAGAATTGAATAAAAAAAAATCTAAATCAGTTCCCAGATTTGGAAGCAGGTGACAGATTTCTGAAAAATATCCTGAAAACTCTTAATCTGCTACATGATAGCCTTCTTTGAAGACACTACCTTGCTCAGTATACCCTCCACTCATCTGTACCAAATGGTTTCTGTGCCTAGCTAACTTTATACTTGAATAATAATATGATAATTACTTCTTGGAAAACATCTTCCAGGAAACCTAGAAATAAATACTTCACACAAAATCATCACAACCTTTTCTCATGTCCTTCCCCCTACACTTAACTGTACTTATAGAAAATAGCAGGCTTGATGTTCATATGCACAGTATGTTTATTTCAATTTCAATGGACTTGTTTTCCTGTGTAGAATTAAATGATGATTTATTATTTATGTTATTTTTAGGAAGTCTAAGCTATTAGCATTTTATTAGTCTCTGGCATCCATGACCTCGCTCTACATCAAGGTGAAAGTAATAATAGTCACATTAGAATTTTATGTTTGCTGTTGAAACAAAACATTGTACAGTCTATTACGGACAGGGAAGAGCAATTAACTTACTATATCCAAAACAAATTGTTAAAAGGGGTGCTCTGCTTTCAACAGTACCCACATGTTATAAGTTTCCCATGACAATTTAATATAAAATATATCCCTGCTAGGATCCATAGTAATCAACTGGAATAAATGTGGACACCTAGCAGTAAGTGTTTACATGCAGCACCTCCACAGGCTAACTTAAAGGAGTTGTCTCACTACAGGCTTTCAGCCTACCTCAGTGTGTCTGGCACCATAGGATTTTTGAATTCAGGGGTGTGCTTCTTGTCTGCCTCTTCTTCTCCCCCTTCCCCCCTTCCCTCAGCACACAGACAGCTCTCCTCCTTCAACTGCAGTAACTTCTATACAGCAGGGGGAGGGCGAGGGGGTTTGCTGCCAGAGTTAACCCTGTGTGTGCCTGCCTAGGTCTGCTGCAGGCTGCTCACTGCTGGATCAGCTGCACTGTGCTGCTGTGGCTGAGCTCTTGCTGCTCCTCTCCACAGAATCAGGAGAGAGGAGAGGGCTGATCTATGAGTGTGGAGAGGTCTGTGAAGCTGTGTATGCTAATAGCAGAGCAGGGGGGGGGGGATGTAAGTGTTCCTATGCCCCCTGCTTAGCATACAAATCTCCATGGACATCTCAAGCAACAACAAACAAACCCTGTTCTGTGCTGTCCTCCCATCAGGACACAGGGCAGCTGTGAAGTGTGTTAATATAATCACGATGTGTCACTAATACAGCAGAGCAGGGAGGGATATGAACCATTCACATGCCCCCCTGATCTGTTCTATTAGTATAGTCAAAGCTCCACAGACACATCATGATTATATTAACACACTTCACTGCTGTCACATCATACTGATCACAGATCAGCCTCACCTCTGCTCTCCTCAATCTGTGTAGAGAGCAGGAGGGAGCAGGCACACACAGGGTTAATCCAGGCAGCACAGAGCCCTCCCCTACAGAAGCATCACAAGTGGCCTCATACTGTGCGGGAGGGGCTCTGTGCTCCAACCTGTATTAAAAAGCTGATGAGTCACCAGCACTGACAGCCAGTGAGAGAAAAATAAACAGGTTGGTGGCTATAGTGATTTGAGAAGCTGATGCACTCCTACTACCAGGGATAACTTAAAATCAGTAGGACATTTGTAATGAACATATATTGCAAAGCTGCTTGTTTTTTAAAGATCTTTTAATTAAAACCCAATCATTGTAGCGAGACAACCCCTTTAATTCTAACAAAGTGCCTATTAAACTCACTGCTTGTGTAGTACTGGACAGCTCCTTTAGTGCAAGAGACTCTTTGTAAGCACTCTTCAATGAGGATCCTTAGGGTATGTTGATAATTTTTTGCGTTGAAAACATCAACACTGAATCAGCATGGAATCCATGCCTACAATCTGCCCCTGTAAGCAAGGATTTTGTACATGGATTTCTTGTCAATTTCAGAGGCAGATTTTCAGCTTCCAATATACTAGGCGAGAATTCACCTCAGGAATTGGCATTTTAGTTCTTTTTTTAATGCAGAATTTTTTCAGTGCTGTATCAGCGCTAAGGAAAATCAGTGTCGTGCACTGCAACACATATTTTTCATTAGAAACAATTGCCCAGATGTATTAAACTGTCTCAGACTAAAGAGTGCCATGCTTTGTTAGGGTATTGTAGCACTCATCAAAACCTATGAAAGTCTTGCACAGCTATATATATATATATATATATGTACACATATGTATTGCATCATTAATGCCATGGTCACAAAGCTACACCAGTTTGAAAATGGCATGGATTAGATATGTTTGGGACACATTCTGTCGAGAAACATTCATAAATGTATGTAACCTTTGGAAAGTGTCGGGACACACTCCATAAGAATTTATGCAGTCAAAATTGTCTAGCATGTCAGATGTTGCGGCTGTTTTTGGTACAAATCTTTTATACATATGTCGGACACAGCCAATGACATTATTTTTATAGGACAGCGCTCCAGAAGACTGATGCAGCCCATTTAAAACATCTGGCCCAATGTGAAGTAAATTGTAGTCAGATTTAAATGCTGATTCTGTTGCTCATTCAGCACCGAATCCGCATCAGAATCAGCATCAAATTCAGTCTTGTTAGATGCCTGAAATCCTGAAAGTATTTTCATCTGTGGCCAAGAGTTAATTCACTTTTTGTGGAGAATTCTGTGTCAAATCCAGTGTTTGTGTATTTCAGCCCTACATACAGTTCAAATCCAGCCACTCCAGTCTCTTGGGATATTGCTATCTGTAGCAAGCAGTAAATGTTTTCAATTATTGTGGTGATTCTGTTAAATGCTGATACATGTAGAGCCCCCCCCCAAAAAAAAAAAAGAGTGAAGAGGGTGTCATCAGTAATTTTGCATTTACCTCAATCATTTTGCCATTCCTTTGATCCTTCAGTGTCCACTTTCAAATAAGTAAATGGAATATTTGCATGTGTTCTGTGTGTTTGTATCCACTCCTGCTTTTGGCTACCTACTCATCTGATACAAACAAAGAACCATGTCATACTAGCCTTATGGCTTCTCCAAAAACACAATCGGTTGTGTTTGTCCTTGTCATTCCCTGTGACAGATTAAAAGAAGGGGAAAACCAAACATAGAATGGTGGAGGGTGGAAACAGCATTAGAAAACCATAGGGTGGTCGACTGAGAGAGTGGTCAGTTGGCAGCAGTATAAATAGGCTATAGAGTGGCAAATGACAGATTGTGAAGGTGGCAGCAGCATGATTTGGCCACAGACTGGCACAAGTACACAGTGTGGAGGTTGCGACAGCAGCAGCATCAGGCCGGAGAGTGGCACTATGTCATAATTTTGAGGTGGCGGCAGCTAGATGACATAATGAGGAGGTGGCAATAACAGCAACATCAAGCCAGAGAGTGACATGGTGACATGGCCTGAAGATGACAGCAGCAGCATGAGGAGACCTGAGTGGTGAGGTGCCAGCAGCATCAGAAGGCTACATAATGGCCCAGTGAAGAGTGGGGAGGTGAGTGGCAATATCAGTCCCTTGTAAAGATGTGGATGGTTGAAGGAGCAGCTGGCAGCAGATGTGGGGCATTAGGCAGGTGGCAGCATCAGAACAGTAGCTGAGGCAGGTAGCCAAAAGAATCCAGGGTTCAGGGTCTGCTCCAGGTACTGCTGCTGGTGGGTACCTAAATCACTAGGGGGTGAAGAAAGCAACTCCAGATTCAGGTTGCTGCTGATGGAGCTGGTACTGCTCCTAACCCCCCATCCCTCCACAGCAGCTGTGGCAGTGGTACATGAGCACTGATGCACCACCCAGTCAGGCCTGCTAGAGGATGGACAATGGTGCAGATAGGGAGCGGCCAACTGATTTCATAGGATGACTCTATAGTACTTGAGTTTGTCCTCCATCTTGGTAGGTGAAAAAATACTCCCATTTAGGACCGGTAACGAGGGTCCAAGAGGGTGGAGAGCCAGAAGTCATCTTTCTGCCGGATAGTGACAATTCAGCTGTCAGTAGCCAGGCAAATCAGCATGCAGCGGGCCATCTGCGCAAGTGACTCTGATGGACTCCCTGCCTCCATTTCCACTGTATACTGCCACAGTGTGTCTTGGTCATCTGCCTCATCTTCCTAATCCTCCGGCTGCTACTGCTCCTCTCCTGTCACCTGAATAAAAAAAACACATATTTCACAGACACTGCTTGTTCTCCAGTGTCTTCCTCCTCCTTCTCCTCCAGTTCAGCTGCCACTGGACTCATATGAGATGTAGTCGCCACGTCTCCAGTCCCCTGACCAGACAGATTTTGCAGCATCTGATCCAGGACATGAAACAGTGGAATGACGTTATTCATCCCGTAGTCCTTGCGACTGACAAATAACGTGTCCTCCTCAAAGGGCTGAGAAAACGGCAGGTGTCACGCATGAGCTGCCACTGGCTGACATCAAAATTACACAGGGGAGTACTCCTGTCCACTTGGATCATCAAAAAATCATAAATGCCCTTTCTCTGTTCATCAATTTCTCCCTGTTCATCAATTTCTCCCCGTTCATCAATTTCCCCCTGTTCGTCAATTTCCCCCTGTTCGTCAATTTCCCCCTGTTCGTCAATTTCCCCCTGTTCATCAATGTCCCCCTGTTCATCGATTACTCCCTGTTCAAAAATGTCTCCATGTTCATATTTTTATCCCTGTTCATATATTCCTGCCTGTTCATATATTTATCCCTGTTCATCAATTTTCCTCTGTTCATCAATTTCTCCCTGTTCATATATTTCTCCCTGTTAATCAATTTCTCCCTGTTAATCAATTTCTCCCTGTTCATAAATTTGTTTTTCTCTGTTTATAGTTTCTCTGTTCTATTTAGCTCAAGGAGGGTGTGCTTGGCAGTGTAGGAATGTCAGAAGTGCTTGCAAAGTTTCCAGGCCAGTTCTCTGAACAGTGCAGAGTCCACAACTTGAAAAGGGAGGGACAGCAGTAACACCAACTTGGACAGGAGCACGGTCAGCTTCTGCACTTAGGGATGGCTAGACGCATTCTGCTGTCTCTTGGCAATCGTCTCAGTGAACAACTGCTGGCACCATGAGTGCCGAGGAGCAGGAGTATCTGGACCGGTAGCTGATGTAAAAGACAGGGAATTGTCTTCGGCAGAGGTGGTGAAGCTTTGACTGCCGGAAATGGGAGGCGTGTCACTGGGTGCTGCTGCTGTTGCTGCGACAGGATGGACCACCACATCTGAGACACGTTTCTCCCAGGCCACTGTATGGTGACGCTGCATGATGTTGACACAGAGCTGTGGTGCCAACGTTCGGTCCCTGGTCACGCTTTACTTTCTGCCCACAGATTCGACATACAGCCATGTTCTCCTCCTCTGGTGTCTTGTCAAATAAATGCCACACTTCCGAGTAGGTGATTTTACCACCAATGCTACGCACTGACTGACTGTTACTGCCGCTACCCCGGTGAGCCCCTGTGACGCTACTTTCTGTGACCTGCAAAGTGGGTGGTCTAAATCGTGGCTGTTTGGCTCCCATCCTCGCACTGGTGCCACCCTGCTGACTCCCGGCTACACTACCGACTTGCGGGCTGCACCACTGCCTGACATGCAAGCTGCCGCTCTCTTCTCCCAATGATAATGATATGATGAAGCCCTTGCATCCCAGGCAGAAAAAAGTGCACAAGGAGGCATGGAGTGGGCTGAATTTTCCATTTGGAGGGCACTTTATGCCTTGTTTAACTAGGGCACCAGAATACCTTGTCCCAGCCTCGCTTGCCTCACCCGGCTCCAAAGCGTTTGCCTTTCACCGCTGTCCTCCTCAACAGTGTCGCTGTGCAAAGCCTGACCATTCGCAACCTAACCCCCCATGCCACTCTCCTCACCACTACTTGCCCGATTCTGCAAGAAGCAGCGGATGTCTTTCCCACCTCTTTGCTGACTACTGTCCTCAAATAGTTTGTCCTCACTGTATAGTGGCGCAGAGGCCACAGCACATAGTAGTTCCCTGGGTGTGGGAAGCGAATGGGACATAGATGGGTTGAGGACAGGTGAGGGCCCCTCACGTGTTCCCGGGCCTTGCCAACTAAGGATTGTGTCTGACAAATTCACCGACTCTTGGCTGAGGTTATCAAATGTCATCTGGGAGAAAGTGGATGGCCTAGTCATCCATTCGTGAAACGTTGGCTTGGTGGTCAACTCACAGCTGCTAGATGACAACGGAAGCTGTGGCCTCGCGGGGTGACCCCTGTTGTGACGTCCCCTTACTGTGCTGCGACCTGTGCCGGCTCCAGGAACCTACTATTGTGTTCATTGACGCTATTGTAGTATCTTGGCCCTCAGCTCAGTTCTTTCAAGCTGCCGCTGACATTACCTTGTCAGCTGCATTCCCACTTTAGTTATTTGGTCAATTTTGCCCCTGTAAGTGCCCAGGGAATTGAAGAGTGAAGCGATTCTAAGAGTGGTGGTTGTCATGTGTGAGTCATACTAAAACACAGCATTGTATGAAGACCAAACCACGCTCGCTATGCATATTTGAGCATGACACAACGTTCAACAACACCCTACAGGCTCTCTGCAGCCAGGAAATAGCTGTTTTTTAACGCGATTCACCACAAATTAATTCGAGTCGAAACTATTTTTGTCTGAAAATTCGGCGAACTCGGCGAATCGAATTTTTGAGAAATTCGCCCATCTCTAGTAATAGGCATTACAGAAACAAAGACATCGCATCCAGACATCGAATCAGAAGAACATTTCCGGTCCTGTTACTGTGAGCCTTCTTCAATAGACATCTGGTTTGAAGCAGCAATGGGGAGAATATAGCATGGAAGCTTAGGAGAAATTGACTTTATAGGAAAAGAGCCGAAAACATTCTTCTTCTAGTCTGCATGCTATGTCTATATTCCTGTAACACCTATTACATGTCACTATTGTTCATGTGAAATAAAATCCTTCTGAAAATTCAAAAGCATCATTCATAATGGTATGCTGTGGACTACTCTCTATTATGAAGATATGAGGGCACATCTTAGTAAAATGCGATCAATTTTTATTGTGAAACCCCACTTAAAGATGTTGTCTCACCATGCTGTTTTACAGAGCCACAAGCTTCAGACTGGCACTTCCTGGTTAGGCTATGGGCGGTTCTACAGCAGTAATTGATGTATCAGCTATGTTATTTCTAGCTGTTTCTGTAATAGTGACATGAGTGCACGAGGTCTATAATTTGTGGTACACAAAGCTACAGAGCTATACGTTTTAAAACTTGTCATTAACTTAGGTAAACAAGTTCCTGTGACAAGCCTCAGCATGGAGTATCATGAATGGACAGCAACTTGGAGCAATCAGATAAGAGCGTAGGGAGAGGTGGTCGGTAACTAAGAGAAACTTGTGCATAATAGCAATAGATAAAATCTTTTTTTATTTTCTGAACAAAGCAAAATCAATGTATTTAGTGATAGTCTTTATTTATCTTTTACCACATGTTAAAAGCTAATCATTGTGGTGAAAACCGTTTCAAGAACACATTTTTTTTCCACTTGATATTCATGTGGTCATAACTTTCTTATCTTTACAGCAACACATTTTTGGGACTTTTTTACTGGACAGATGTTATGGTGACTTTCTTGTGCATATACAACTGCTATCAAAATGATTCACCCCATCCCCTCCTTCCCCAAATTAGGTTTATTGTCAAAATTGACAAAATATCTGCAAAAAAGCAATCAAACAAGAACAATTTAAATAGCTCAACACTCTTAATATAACAAGTATTTTCTTGAAATTCAACAAAAATTCCCACTTTGTTTGACTTCTGTAGTCTCATAATTGTTCAATTCCTGCATGATGAGTGTCTTTAGTACTTAGTAGGGCACCTTATGCTCTTTATGGCCTGATGCAAACATAGTGCCTAGCCAGACAGCAACTTCTGGCAGTATTTTTGAAGAATCTTCATCCATTCCTAATGGGCAATAGCCTCCAGTTCATTCTGTTGTATTCATTTTTAAACTTTTTTGTATTTGCTCATTTCTACAAACTGATATAAAAAATGTTTTTTGACATAACCATGATCCTCATTCAGTATTTGCTACTTGATAAAAAAGAAACAAATGTAACTTAAATTTAGTTGAATGGTGTCATGAGAAATGAACGGAAAAGTTTAGACATGAGCCATTCTATATTACGTTAGGGTTGACTGTTAATTGTTTCACTTATTAAAAGCATGTTTAAATTCCATTTTTATCTTTTCAATATTTGCACATTTCAGATATGAACAAGGACCGTAGACATGACTGGTAAAGGAGTGTGCAATTGTACACATATTACACTGTTTCACCTTACAAGTACTGCGTATAACATCTGACCCCAGAAAAGCAATTATTTGACTGCTGCTGTAACTGCTACCTTAAGTTATAATATTACACAAGCCTAAAAAAAAGTTGCTTATAAAAATGTTATCTATGTGCATCTGTATCGTTGATCACTGATCTACGTTGTTGGCAGCTTTACACTGAGTAATGTTTAACTCACAGCACATGACTAACTGGCTTTACTTCTATCTAAATATGTAATTATAGTTCCTGTTACATTTAACTTTCAGTCCTATATATACTGTAAATATATAGTATAAAGTAGACTAGGAGTGCATTTGTCTCCTCAAAATAATTTTATCTGCTAAGAGTTTTATTCATTTATCATTTAAAAGGCTACATCGTCATGTTAATGTGTCCAGGCTTGGCAAAGAGGATTGATATTAGTGAAAGCCTTCAGAGACTGGTGCTACTGATCCCTGCATACACTCAAACATAACATTGGCACCATTCTATTAATTAATACAATTTAGCCTTGTTAGTATGTTTATAAAAAAAAGATGCATTACTTCATTTTCCGATTCCTGTAAACATTTTTCCACTTTTCAATTTAGTCACATTAATTGCACATAACCTTAAATAACTTGCAGTTTAGGTAGTTTCTTTAAGCATATTGTATGTGTTTCCTAATGTCCAGCATTATCATTCAGCCGAGACTCCACATAGTTGCTTCAACTTTGCAACACACCCGGTAGGCCCCAAAAAGCTAGGAAGATAGGAAGGTTGATAGGCTGTAGGTAGGCCACAGGTAGGTAGGTAGGCTGTAGGTAGGCCCCAGGTAGATAAGTAGGTAAGCTGTAGATTGGCCCCAGGTAGATAGGTAGACCAGTTCCAATTAGTAAAAAAAAAAAAAAAAATTATTAACTCGCCTCTCCCTGTTCCCCCAACACTGGCAGGCTGGCTTCTCCAAGTGACACTTTGCCTCGCTTAGGGCTTTAACTGTTTGTGTGTCCAGAGGACATGCAAACAGTAAATCAGGCCATGCAGTACTGGTTATTGGGGGCATTTGCCCTCGCAACCCCTGGCCCTGCTTCTAACTGCTCAGGGCAGAGGGCATGGGAGTTTTAAGGCAGCAGTCCCCATAGCCCCTCTGCAGCTGCTACAGCAGTAGTTCTGCCACTGGCACCTACTATACTTGTGTTTACACATCTAAATTTTCTTACAATGTAAATGTTTTGGAACAGAATTTTATTTTTTTAACTATGTAATATTACTTTAAATGTACTGAATTGTAACTCAACCAGAAGAGTTATACCTTACTTTCCATATAGACTCTTTCGCCACAAAACTAGCTTAGTAAGTGTAGAACAGTAAATGTTCTGTCTAATAATAACACTGATAATTATCTCACATTTTGTGTGATATGCAGTATCAACAGATAAGCCAACAATGTAACTCTCTGAGCATTATTGGTAACATTATATCTGGAGAATATTTCAGTATGTTCTGTAAGGGTATTATTCCCAAAGATTTAAAGGGGTTTTCTGGGGAAATTAGAAAATACGCCCTTACGCCTTGGGGGGGTGTTTAAAAAATTAGCTGGCTTATCATTCCCCTTCCCCCCTGGCCCTCCATGTCCCCCACCGTTCTCTAGCAGTCAATTACTGGCCTATGAGGTCACAGCGTATTTACCCGAGCAGTGAAAAATTTAGACAGACTCACAAACAAACAAAATTTAAAATTTGGGATCAACATGTCCAAAAAAAACCCCAAATTTTTTTATTTTTCCCCTTGGGAAAAAGTGCGACATTTTGGCTATAAACAGCCTTTTTCAAGCAATTCAAATATGGTTATAACATTTGTGCCCTATACCCATATCGGGGGCTTCCCCCAATTTGTTTTAAAAAATGATATTGCAAGTCACGAAAAAGTTTTCCCCAAATTTAAACTTGCTTTCCCTTTCAATTGCTCCATTCATGATTTACACACATTGTGCTTATAAGTTATTCACCATTGTTAACCCCCTCCCCGCCCCGACACTGGACATATCGGTACGTCCTAGCAGGAAGTGACTTCCCACAAATGGGGCATACCGGGCGTTCCCTTTGGGTCATGTGGGGGTTCAAGGGGGGGCCCCATGATCCCGACCAAGGGGCCCAAAAATTTTTTAACAGCTGGCCCCATGCCACATCACCCGCAGCTGGAGTGAGCTCTGGCCATGTGTGATTAACTCCTTAGTTGCTGTGATCTACCGCAATCACTACAGCTAAGGGAAAGACAGAAGGAGCGAGCTCATGTCGTCCCTCACAGAAGCTGCAACATGATCGCTACAGCTTACCTGACAGCCCGGAAGCTTTCCAATAGCTTCTGGGCAGTTTGTGACATAACCATGACTGTCAGTGCCCTGTGGGTATGGCTGGGTATGGTGAGTGACAGTTGCCATGAACCAGTACATAGCAGTTCTGCTATGCACTGATCTCTATTGTATCAGTGATCTGAAGAACACTGATACAAGTCCCATATGGGTAAAAGAGAAAAAAATGTGAAAAAGTAAAAAAAAGGAAAACACAAACACGAAAAATTAAATAAAAAAAAATACACCACCCTTTTTCCCTTTACAAATGCCAATCGCCGAAAAAAAGCTAAAACATAAAGTATGCATATTTGGTAACACAGAATTGCGATTTTTGTTCATCTCGCAGCACATAAAATGGAATAAAAAGCGATCAAAAACTTATATAAACACCAAAGTGGTATCAATTAAAACATCAGTTCACCTCACAAGAAAAGGCCCTTACACAGCTCTGTATACGGAAAAATTTAAACATTATCAGAAGATAGCGATGCATAAATATTGTTTTACACAATAAAATAATTTTTTTAAAGATATAAATTGGGTATTGCCATAATTGTATAAACCCACAGAATAAAACTAACTTGTCATGTGTAGTGCACGGTGAGCCCTGTTAAAAAAAAAAAAAATAAAAACACTACTATGATTGCAGTATTTTCTTCACTCCGCCTTCCAAAAAAGAGATTTAAAAGTGATCAGAAACTCACATAAATGCCAAAATCATACCAATAAAAACATCAACTCATTCCGCAAAAAAACAAGCCACTGCACCGCTCCATATACAGAAAAATAAAAAAGTTATGGCTCTCAGACTATCCCGATGTTTTCCTTTTTGAATAAAAGTGTTTTTATTGTTGTAAAAGCAGTCAAAAATAAAAAAATATACAAATTGTGTATCGCTGTAATCGTATTGACCTGCTGAGTAAAGCTAGCCTGTCATTTATACCACACGATGAATGCTGTAAAGAATAAAAAACACTACTAGGATTGTTGTATTTTGTTCAAAATGCCTCACAAAAACCTTAATAAAAAGTGATCAAAGTGTCATATCTACCCATAATGATACCAATAAAAACATGAACAGCAAAAAACAAGCCCATAATCAGCTCTGTTTACAGAAAAATAAAAAACTTATGAGAGCATACTACGAAGACATAATAATGCAATTTTTTAAAATGCATTTCTATTGTGTAAAAGTAATAAAACATTAAAAACTTTTGACATTTTACCTCCACTTTGCTTTAATTTCTGTGAAATACCTAATGGGTTAACAAACTTCCTAAACATGTTTTTTAATACTGTAAGGGGTGTCGTTTCTTAGGTGGAGTCGTTTATAGGGGTATCTAACATACATGCCCCTGAAAACCATGTTAGAACTAGACAGGTCCATAAAAAAACTATGTTGCAAGTTTTCTTGAAAATGTGAAAAATTGCTACTAAATGTGTAAGCCCCCTACTGTCGTAAAAAATAAAAATACATATGGTAGATGCTAGTTATATACTATTTTGAGGGGAATAACTATCTGTCTTACATGTAGAAATTTTTGAAGTTTGAAAATGGCAACTTTCAAAATTTTCACGAAATTTTTATATTTTTTAAAAACAAAACAAAACAAGAATTGTATGGACCACAATTTCTTACCAACTAAAAGCACAATCTCTGAATCACATGGACAGATAAAAGTGTCAAAAAGTTATTCTCACATACAGTAACACATGTCAGATTTCAAAAATGGGGCTCTGTCAGGAATGCCAAAGCTGGCTAGGGCAGTAAGGGGCTGAACAAATTTGGAAGTTCTGTACCTCATTGTGTCTCAGCATCTGATAAAAACAACTATGTATGTCCAATGGTAAACATAAACCCACTAGGCAAACATAAACCAAAATATAAACCTTATAGCAAAGGGCAATTGCACATGTGTATAAAATTCATTAATTTGACGGATCCCACGCACTGAATAGTCATCCACTAGTTTAAAAGTAAACCGAATTTGCATCTGCACCAAACATTTATTCAATACCTTTGCATGTGGTAAACACCTACCTATTCTATCACTTGTACCTCCAAGCAGGCAATTAGTAACTACCCAGGTGCCATCTTTAAAATAGAAAACCCAAAAACATTGAGGGGCCGTTCACACGGCTTATTTTGGGCACGGATTCCAGCCATATTGTGCGCCGTACTGCGCTGCAGAATGGCTGGAATCCGTCCCAGCCATTACGGTAATCCACAGTTCTCATAGAGAACTCTCTCTCCTCAATTATCTATGGCGTGTACGCGCCGTGAATAATGAATGTCTATGGGGCCGGGGAGCTGCGCCCCTGCCCCTTATTCAAACCGTATTTGCGGGCGAAATCCGTCCCGCAAATACGGTTTGAATAAGCCGTGTGAAGCGGGCCTAAAGGTGGTATCCCAGTGCACATTGTCGCAAGCACCACAGTCACAAAGTAGTGACAGGTCATATGGGATTGCAGAATCAGAAGGACCACTCACCCACGTATATAATGTAGATGAATGGTCCCTTTCCCTTAGTTGGGACAAACCAACAATACACCACCGGCCACTTTTTTTGGTACACCCTCTAGTAACGGGGTTGGACCCCCTTTTGCCCCTTCAGAAATGCCCAATTTTCGTGGATAGATTCCACAAGGTGTTGCAACGAGCTCAATTGGTAAAGGGGCCCCAAAGAGTGCCAAGAAAATATTAACCCGACACCACCCCCACCAGCCCCAAAATTTTTTCAAGCAGGATGGATCCTCTTTTGTTTTTTTTTTTTTTGAAACCCCAAAAATTCCCGACCCTACCATTAAAAGTCGCAGCAGAAACAGACCCTCAGAAAAAGGGAAGTTTTTCCAATCTTCTACTGTCCAATTTCGATGAGCTTGGGGAAATTGGGAGCCTATTTTGTTTTAGGAAAGGGGGGCCCCCGGTGTGGCTTCTGGCTCTGACCCCATCCCCTTTAAATTGCCATACGGGTGCTTCAGAATCCTTTCCTATTTTTTGAAGGGGTGGATTTGAGTCATGTTGCCTTTTTAACGCTCAAAACCATCTCCCCATTCTTTTTTGCCCTCTGGATCACAAGGCATTTCCCCCCAAGGACTGCCCGCTACGGATTTTTTTTTTTTTTTGGAATTCCTGTAAACCTAGAGATGGTTGTGCGGAAAATCCCGGAGATCCAGTTTCTGAAATACTCGCCCACCCTTCGGCACAACAACCATGCCACTTAAAAAGGGCACCAAATACCTTTCTTCCCATACTGAATCCCGGGTTTGAATGCAGGGATTTGTGTTGACCATGTCTCATGCCTAAATGCACTGAGTTGCCCCCATGGTGATTGGCTGATTAGAAATTAAGTTTAAACCCAAGCAGTTTGGACAGGTGTACCTTAAAAAGGGCCGGTAGTGAATAATACCCAGCTTGCAACTTCTTCCAACTGGCATTATAAGATCACTAGAGATGGGCAAATCGATTCTAACGAAGTGGAATTCGTTTAGAATTTCAGTAAAAATTTAATTCTGAATGAAGCCGAATTTCCTGGCAATTCATGGCATAGAATCTAAAATGGCCGCGAGCACATGACGTGACATGGGGCAAAGAACTATGGGAGGAAGAAAGGAATACCCTCAATGACATGTGCAGACAGGCAGCCAATCAGCACTCAGCCAGCTTCTGTGATGTCACGTCTATAAATAGGGGCAGCCCTGCTAAATTCTAAACCCTTGTCACTTTTGTCTCGTAATGCACAAGCATTCTTTGTAGCTGCACTAGATTGCACTCTGTAAAAAATACTTTCCGATTTTAGAGTTACTGGGGTAAAATACCCTTTTAAATACACAGGGTGTGTCATTTACACACCTGTTCCTAAACCAGCATTTTTTTTTATTTTGGGGTATTGCTATCTGTGGCAAGGAGTTAATTTATTCACTTATTGTGTGTCAAATCCAGTGTGTGTATGTCTCCCCTACGTACATCTGAACTCCATCCAGTTCAGTCTGTTGGTATATTGCTTTCTGTGGCAAAGAGTTAATTTTTTACTTATTATGGTGAGTCTGTTAATTGCTGATACATGTAGAGCCCCCCAAAAAAAAGAGTGGAGAGGGTGTCGGCAGTAATTTTGCATTGACTTCACTGATCATTTTGCCCTTCCTTTGATCCTTCAGTGTCCGCTTTCAATCAGTCAATAATCCATCAGTATTGCTAAAGCCAAAAAGAAACAGGAGTTGATCCAAAAAA
Organism: Phyllomedusa bahiana; assembly: GCA_025379985.1. Taxonomy (NCBI): domain Eukaryota; kingdom Metazoa; phylum Chordata; class Amphibia; order Anura; family Hylidae; genus Phyllomedusa; species Phyllomedusa bahiana. The sequence goes on from JAODAL010003556.1 coordinate 171,320, forward strand.
GAGATAAAAAAATGGAATAAATTTTCAGCTTTTTTATTTTGTATCCCCACCTCTTTTGGCTACCTAATATCAACAATCCATCAAACAAAAGACCATGTTTTACTGGCCTTTTCGGCTTCTCCAAAACAAACTCG